>CAKKXW010000003.1:81041437-81054151 GCA_920937365.1 Sphaerophoria rueppellii
GCGGTTTGACGCCTACACATCGTCCTACTTTGTATTAAGGTCCAGGTCGGACTGGTACGACCACCCGGTCACGGCGTCGGTAAACCTTGACCCGCCGGTCTTTCACTCCTAAGCCACGAGGCACCACTCCATCAGAATCTTACGGGCGTAGAACTAACGAGTTCATAGGGCCACCGCCACCACCGTTTCTACCACCACCGCCATCACCACAGCAACCGGTCACTTTGAATGGCAGGCCCATTGTTGTGCCCGGCCTGCCAGCTGGACTGATAAGACCGTTTCCCCTGCAGCCACCGAGTGAGTTAGGTAAACCGAATTCATCGCAACCGCATCATCCGGCGTCTTTGCCACCACCGCCACCGGGATACTTGAGCAATCAAGATGCGGGCATTCTAAGACTACCTCACCACGGAGCACCGAATCCTCACTTTCTGGCCGCCCAGTTCCAAATGGCTGCGGCACTGGCCCACCAGCATGGTCAGGCTGGACCTGGAATTATGTTTCATCCTGCTACACATCCGCAGTTTGGCGGCGGAATGGTCAGAGACAGCTACCCGCTTTACCCGTGGCTTTTGAGCCGACACGGACGAATATTTCCACCTAGGTTTCCTGGCAGTGAGTACCCGTTATTCTCTTTCAATATAACATGATGATTAAATTCTAACGCGTTGGGCGCCATTTCGTTATATTTTGTCAAATAATTCTTTTGTTTCCCCTTTTAAATGGCGCCCAACGTTTGAAAGCTAGATAAGAACATATTCATAAATCAACATATTTAAGCTGATAACTAGCTAGCATACGACTAAAAACAGAACTCAGCAGGTGATAAGAATTTCGTTTCAAAATTCAAATTGTCAATCAGGAGTTTTATGGAAATAAGCTAATAACCGATGAAACCAAATTAATATGATTTTGACAACTGATTTGATTTCTAGATAGTTTTAATGTTTAATTAATTTTGATTAGGTCAGTCGAAAAATTAAAACTTCATTATATTTTAATTAAGTGACGATAGGGTTAGTCTAGTTTAATATTGAACTGTCATAATATGTCGAACCAACCAGTTTGAAGTTTCTAATTTTCATAGGCAGTCATCTTGAACTCATTTCAGCACCAACTTCTGTGCCAATAAAAAGAATTGTAAATGGGATTTCTCTATATATTGAAGGGTATACAGCACTGTATCAACTTGTTTGAAAAAACAACCGAAATTCCAAATTGTCGAAATTATCATTAATAAATCTCCCTTTCACTCTTTGAAAACCTATATCAAGAAACCTTGAAGTAAATTAGCAATATGGTGCAGCAAATCCGCCCAGAAACACAAGCATCCCCTATTAGAGTTTCTGGAAACATGATCTTTTTTTATGAAATCGTTGTGAAAAGTCTCCGTCGAACGCAAACTTCAAGCGCAACGAATTAGATATGAAGCTCTAAGACCCTTGTAAAACGGGATATACGTTTCTCTCCTATTTGAGCTTACAAGTGTCTCTCTCCATTCAGCAGGTATTGCTGTAAAAGTTTGGCATCGTCGTTTATAAAGAGGTTAATGGAGAATTGGAGGATATCTACACTTCCACTATTTTGTAACTTTGATACTTATGATGTTTCCTTTTTTCAAATCGATGATCGATAAAAACGTTATTAGTTTGCGAAATGAAGGTCGATAATGCCGTGTCGAAGGTATCGGGACGCATCATGGTTGACAAATTTATTAAAGAGAGAAGTCCAGCTATTGCTCGGATATTTTCATAATAAATTGGCCCAAACTTCGCTTATTTATAATTTTGAAAGAAGAACTACTGAATTCCCAGAGTAGAAAAATAAGTAAAAACATTATTTGTTTTCGTTGTGTAGTTGACAATGTACACGCACGTTGGTTTTCAAAGTGAAATATCATAAAACTGATGATTTGAGGACATACATTAAGTTCATTGAATAACAGTGGCACCATCTGTCAAAAGTTGATCGTACCAACTCGTGGACTCATGTACAACTACTTTGCACAGTAAAATACAGCCTATTACTCCTGAATATTGTAGTTTTCTATTAGTGAAAGAATTTTTCTAATCGGATTAGAATTTCCGAAGGTTAACATTTATATGGAAAAACAGCGTTTGGTGGGTCAGCTAGTAATCAAATATAGTCTATGATACTCCTGAATATTGTTTTTTTTACGCTTACTATAAGATTTTTTGCATTATTGTTGAAATTATTGCAGAAATTATCATAATTTTCATTATAATAGGGTTGTCTTAGATTTTTGATTGCCATTAAAAAACCGCTAAGCCGATTTTGCTAAGAACCTAATCAGCTCTTAACATTACAATACCGCGTCGAATGAGACCAGTTTTATGACAATACGATGAGTGGTTCGCGAGATAATCGAGCTGAAAAAACTTAACGCACATACGAACACACATACACGCACATATATCATCATAAAAACGCTTGATTCGGATTCTAGTGACTTCGAAACATGGAGATATGCAAAACTTGGAGATTCACAAAATCGGACCCATTACAATAACTTCCTCTTCGATGTTAATGAGTTTAAACAAATAACGAAAAGTTTTGTCTTTATTAACTGTGTAATAGAGCTGATTTGAAATGAGGGATAGAATCAAGGAATAATCAAAACTCTACCGTACTGGGTTTGACTGTGGGTACTGCGATATTGAGGTAATTAAATAAAAAACGCTTCAAAATAAATTTGGATTTTCATATAAAAATATCAAGTGCGTACCTGAGGCGGAGGTGCTCTGCCGAACAGACTAATATGACGAGTAGACGAGTGAGAGTGACTTTATTGAGTTATCTCAGTGGCTTTTATACTAAACTAGCAAAACCCCTGCCCGCTTCGCAGGGCTTCGGCCCACAACGGTTCGGAAATTAGAGATTGTCAGGATGAAGAATACGGTAATCGATGGATAGGCAGAAATGAACAATATTCTTAGAAAAATCATGCCTGTATTTGCTAATCTGATGAATAATCTATTCGTTTTTCAATTCTTTTACATAATTTTTTTAGTTAATTTACCCATTAAACATAACTTCCCCAAATAATTTAGCTCCCTGAGAAGAGGTAAGGTAATTAGGATTTTGACAGCAAGCCAGGTATAGGCATAAGTATGCCTACTAACTAACAATTATTGGGATATTATAAAGTGCTGCAATAAAAATATTGACAAAAAAAACCTAAATTCGATGTTCTAAGCTGTTTTAGATTTTCCCAAGTATTATAAAATGTATGGGTTTTTGTTTATCAATGAGATTTTATTTGCTAATTTTTTTGTTCATAAGGTAAAAATAAGAAAATTTTATGTTCTTTACGCATTATTTGGAAAAAAAAAATATATCTTAAAGTCAACACTTTGCTCGGGCAGGAAAAATTGAATACCACTTAAATACAAAGTTAGCCTTTTTTAATCGTCAAAAAGTGGTGAAAAAGGAACTTTGACTTAGAAGGATTATTTTCTAAGAATATGACCAAGAATCACATCCCAAAGTATATGGCAGACAAATTACAGGATACCCTGTATAGTTGACCATGAGGAAACACAGAAATTTCTAAATTAAAAGCACATGTTTTTAAAAATTGACCTTGCGTCTTATTTATTTTTCAGGGAATTCAATTCACGGCTAGTCTTGTAGTACTGTAAAGTTTAAGTTGATTGATGTCCCAAAACATAGTAATGCTCATACCATCAGAGTTAAAAAAATGTGGAGGCAGTCCTGGTACAAAAATGCATAAATGCAAAAAATTCAAAAACTCCGTCTCGTTGTAAAATTTACTACATCGTTTTCATTTGTAATTGTGTTAAACCACTCAAACGATTTGTGGGCAAAAAATTATGCATTTATTTGTCTAGTTCAAAAAAAGTTGTTGCATCGATTTTAGAAAGACTTTAATCTGTACCAGCCATTATTGCACTTCAACTCAATGCTTCAATGCTTGGAAAGACATCTTGAATCAACTCATTCCGTGGATTTGCATTACAATAAAAATTGTTTGAAAGTTATATTCGGCCTTCAGAATCAAGTGAAATTATTCCATTTCCAATGTCCAATATTGTCCGTGGCTTAGTGGTTAGGTGCGTTGGCTGCTAAGCAGAACGTCGTGGGTTCGAGACCTACTCGTGCCCAAAGTTTTTTATTTCATCTTTCTCGGCCATTGCCTTTTGCAAAGAACTGACAAAACTTCCAAGAGTATTAAGAGTAGATATGAAAAAGTGCTTCTCAACTTTGAAGTTCGGAATCGGCGTTAAATTGTAGGTGCCCAAAATTTTTCACACGCACCCAGAGAATTATTGATGAGAGTAAGCCACTTAGGCCTTGGCTCTTCAAGTTCTGTCGCGCCACTCTCTCTTTAATGTCCAATAATTGGCCAATGTAAGTTTCCTGAAATAGAAGTTTTAAAACGACTCCATTTGTCTGCAGCAGTTGACCGTGGTATAATCGACAAAGTTTGTCCTCAGCAACAAAAATATTCAGAGCTCCAAATTCTTCAAGTTGCGGTAAAAGGCTTCAAGTAAATTTTTGTGCGCCATTGTGCGCTCATCCCACACAAATATTCGGCCATTACCAACTTTTTTGAAATATTGTAATGTCAGTTTTATGTCTAATAATGTGCTCACAACACCAGAAGAAGAAAGAGCCAACTTTTCTTTTAATTTCAGATCATATTGATGCTAAATTTAATGATAACAAAAATGATTTCCCCATTCCATTGGGTGCATCACAAAAATATATACCACCACTCAGACTGATCACACCTTGCATATCTAATTGTGTCATACACATAGGTACTTTTGTTGATCGTTTAACTTCGGCTCAATAGTTTGCGCAAATATTCTGAATCCAATGCAATTTTATTATTGCCCTTAACGTAGTATTGTTGTCGAGCAACAAATTCAATTGTGGCAATGCTTTATTCGCAAAACGGTTTTTTCGTAAACAAATGGCACATTTCAATTTGAAAGCATTCAATTCCCCATCAGATTGGCATTTGCAATGACTATGGACTCAAAGCTAAATAATGTCTGTTTGTGGCTTAAATTTGAGCACACCATGTTTTTCATTCAGACAATAATTATACGTGGAATACCTCCAGTGCGTTAGTGTTGATTAAATTTTATTAATGACACATTCCATCAACATTCAAAACGTTATAAATAACAAATAACAATATAATTAACAAATACGTACCCACTAAAAATAAATAATATATGCATACATATTTTCATACTCTAGAAATTTCATATATCAAAACAACGTTTGCCGGGTCAGCTAGTTCCAATATAATTTCCTAGGTTCACTGACATTTTTTTTTGTCGAAGAAAAATTATGTTTGTCAAATATATTTTCTTCACTGACATTTTTTTTATTTTTTTATTGAAAAAAAAAAAAAATATTTGACAAAATTTTCAAACTAAATTGAGTGTTCGTATATTGATCATTTTTTTTTTTTGTAGTGCGAAATACAAAATTTTTAACATTTTTTAACAATTGAACCATTTGTGATTTGAAAAGTATATATTTTATTTTTGCTAAACCTTCTACCCTAAAACATCTTGCATTTAGAGGAAAAATTAAGAAAATCGGTCAACCAGTGTGCCCGGTTAGCGAACGAACACAAAAATTAGGCTGTTCTTTTATATATATAGAAGATAGATTTTACAGATTTAAATCATAGGAGGCATTCACTAAGATGTCATTATGTCATAGTATTTAAAAATTGAAATCAGAGTAGGCATTGACTAAAATTAAAATGGCATTATAGCTTATAGCATAATGTTTGAAAACATTGATGTTTTTATTACAACCTTCTAAAGGAGCTTTTTTATGTCCTCTTTTGACCATAACTCGTGGTTGCGAACATCTTGCTCTAGTTTGGACCACAAATTCTCAATAGCATTGAGGGCCGGTGACTTTAGCAGGCAGTTCATCACATGTAGGCGGTTTCAAATAAGCCAAGGCTGAACAATACCCGACTTATGTTTGGATCATTATCTTGGAACATTCGAAACTGGTCCTTAATTTTCAGTTTTTCGGCACTTTGCTTCACAATCCTAAGGCACATGTTTTAATACATGTTTTCTTCGATAAAAACAAGGTTTTCTACCCCAGCCGACGTCTTGGGGTAGTACCACACCATATAACGTGAGAGCCACCGTGTTTGTTTGTGCCCAGCAAATTCTTGGGCTGGAGATCATCAGCTCAGTATTATGGCTGTCTCCATACAAAAGCCTTGCCATCAGATTCGTGAAGGTTGAATTTGCTTTCGTCCTCGAAAATGCCAAAACAAGGAGTCCTTGCTAATATGATCACGAGCGAAATTGATTCTAGCGGCTTTGTTCTTGGCACTAATGAAGGGCTTTTTTCGGGCACTCCTTCCATTAAAATTAGAACCCTCTGGATAGTTTCAGCGCTGCAATTTTTTCCCAAATATTTTTCTGCTGCTAGTTTCGGTGCACTTAAGGTTGGAGTTTCTTTTACTTTTCGCACAATCCATCCGCAATCACTTTCGGAAAATATTTTATTTGGGGCTATTCTACCCTTACTTCAAATTCTATTTTCACGCACAAAACGCTCAATAATATGTTGTACCGTTTAAGAGTTTATTTTCACCATTTCGGCAATTTTTTTTTTGGCTTTTACCATCTTGAAAGTGCTTTATTACGAGTTCACGAGTTTCAATACTAGTATGACGGTCCATATTGTAAAAACAAAAAATCCATCGTGTTTATGAAAACTAATTTTGAAAAATATCGTTTCCTTGGTTTAATTATAAGCAACTCCCACATATTCCAACAAAGCGTACTTTCTACTTTTAAAACTCGGTGCATCATATTATAAGCTGTGAGATTATTTAATAACTAATTAATCAGTTTGTTCTAGTTTTTATGGTAAAAAGATATTTTTTTTTCAATTCAATATAAATGCATTGAAAATTAGTCTTAAAATTATAGAGTGTATGTCAATAATCCCATCTGTTAGTAATTTCACTGCGTTTTTTAGGCTTTCTTACAAAAAATATTTACATACTACCTACATCATTTAAGCTGGGAGACCGAGACACTGATATTTATGTTACGAATGACTTTTATAAAACTATGCCGGCTTCCTGGACTTGGAAACGTGTATTGATAATCTCGTTTTCACTGTACCTTTAGCCTTTTAAAATTATAGTTCTTTCGCTTTCGCAATCCAGCGCTAATTGGACAGCCGAGTTAGACTGCTCTTGTTCGTGCAGTGCAATAGATCCCCCAACCTTATACATATGTTATATATTGCCATTAAAAACAAATATCTTGAGAAAAAAGATTTTTTTAATTTATTGCTGCCGTTTGAAGTAATTTAGAATAATATCTTGACTTTCAGTCTATAGTTATAGAACTCAGGAGTTCCACAGGGAAGCCATCTAGGGCCACTTTTTTTTTATAGTTGTGACGATTTTCTATCGCGTTTTACGTTCCTATGTATACGAAATAGTAAAATTCTAAGCAATTGAAATTTAAAAAAACGTCTGATTAAAGTAATGATTGCATTCTTTTGTAAGATGACATTTAAAATTTTGCATTGCGCTGGTGAACATGCTTCCTAGGTTTGTTTGCCGCAATTCGATATTCACATTGAGTGGCTAGAATTTGTTCAGCGATTCTTTGAACGAGCGCATTCTGAAACCTAGTGGACTTCGTAGTCAACTCGTTCCAATTGGTGGATTAGTTGTTCAACCAATCAGAAAGAGTTGACTACGTAGTCCACTAGGTTTCGGAATGCGCTAAATGCCTCCTCTTATCAAAACAGGTTACTAATCATCAGACGAATTTATTAATTACCTCAGAGACTAAGTAACAGCCTATAGTACTCTTTTTCCTTCGATCATCGGGGAATGGCGGTGGTAGTCTATTATTATTTTATTAATTATGGATTTTATAAGCCCTGTATACGCTTAAAGCTTCAACTTATTCGATTTTATTCATAGCAAAAATTGAAAATAAATTACTTAAGGCCAGAGTTATTATATTAGTTATTATTTATTGTCTTGTTTTTGTTTTATTCCCCTTCTTACCGATGCCAAGCTTGCACGATGGAATTAACTATGAACCCTCTTTGACGTTTGACCAATTCTGATAATGTCAAAAAGAAACATGTATTGACAAATTTTGACATTACTTGACAAACTTATAGGTAATTCGTTGTAAGACCTTGAAGTTAAGTGGGAATACTATTCCATCTATTGTCTCTGTCCAGCATCTATCATCTATCTATCTATTTCTCGTTGAATTGAGCAGACATCAAATTCAAATTACTTAAGATTGTGTGCAAATAAGTATCCTACTGGGCCGCGTTGATAAGGTTTCGGATTTGTAAGTCGAGCATTGATTAGTCCTACTGGTCCATCAAAGACATACCTATATATAAAAAAAAAATACATTATTTCTTTCCGGTGCAGGATACGGTATTAGCGATCTACAACCATTTTTTACGCGAAAATCTGATCATTAGTGAAAAAGTTAAGCTTAATCTTTGCATAAAGACATTTCTTTGTAGGGTTAAGCGTGTAGAGTTAGAAGCTTGGCTCTGATATTTGATAATTTGTTTGCGAGTCATAGGTTCGTCTTGGCAACATTTTGCATAAACTTGTTTCTGGTGGGATATTTTATTTCTGAGATCCCGAAAAAGTGTGACAATGGTGTGGTTCACAGATCAAATTAAATGAAACTGAAGAAGAAAAATCGTGATGTACTTGAGCTTTCTTCAGGATACTTGGGATTGCAGTCAATTTTTTGTTTGTTTTGAAATCGCTCTACTGTGTCAACTATAGTACGACATTTTTGGCACACTGTTTGTACCGTCCAATCCATTCGTTCTGAACGAACCATTTATTTATTTATTTTTGAAGGTAAATTCTAACTATCTAAAAGCAAATTAAAATACAAAATGTAAAAATAATGATTGGTTTATTATAAAACATAGTTCGCAAGCTAATGTTTGTTGTGTTGTGTATTTGATGTGTTAAGTTATAACTCGCGACCTTAGGACAACAAGGTTCTTACTGACATATTTTTCCAAAATTGAGTTATATTTAGATTGCATCGAACTAAAACGGCTACGCTCTTATGCGGCTGTCCAAATATGGCTATCTCTTTTAGCTTAGGAATTAGTTCAAGAAATTCCAGGCAAAAAGATTCTATCTACACAATCTCAGTCAAAACTCAGTGACTGACTAAAATCACAAAAGATTATAATGTCAAGAAACAGCGGCGAAACGCACGTGTAAATGATAAAACTTTATTATCAAAATGGTTGAACATAGTCGTCCTTCCATTCCAAGTCGACTATTCAACGTTTGGTGGCCAAATTCGAGTCCAAGGGCTCAGTGAACAATCAGCCAGCACTCGTACGTCAATGAAACGCAAGATCTGCCGGAAAGATCGCCGCTGTTCATAAAACTGTGCATCCATACCAAATCCAACTGATCTAGAAGTTGAAACGAAATGACCTTACGCAGCGTCGTGTTTTCGCTAATTGGGTTTTGAAGCAGTTGGAAGTTGATCCCGTTTTTGGTCGAAAAAACATCCTTAACGATGTGGCCCATTTGTGAAAAAGCAAAATTACTGGATTTCGGACTACATCCGCGCAAGTTTCAAGAGATGCCAATGCCAATAAAGTTGTGTTTGGTGTGGATTTTGGGTTGCAGACGTCATGTCATCAGTCCATACCTACTTTTTCGAAAATGATGCTTGCGGCCTGAATTTGATGAAATGGATGGATAGCGTTACGTTATGCCACACAGCTCAAGATTCAATCGAAATTCTGCACAGGGGGTTTCATGGCACGGTTATCTCGTCCTGAGGCGACGTGAATTGGCCACCAAAGACCATGTAATTAGACCCCTTTAGACTTTTTCATGTAGGGTTTTCTTAATTCGCAGGCCGCAAACCACTGCGACCCTCAAAGACAACATCATCGATACAATTTGTCAAATTGAACCTGATTTATGCGCAAGAGTTATCACAAACTTTACCTCTCGGATGCGCGCCACCCAGCCACATTATGTCATTGATGGGGTTCTTAAGTAAAGATAAAACCTCATTGATATCATACATAAGTAATTCTTTTTATTAAATGTTAAAATCGACCCGCCTTTTAAATAAAACCCTTTATCTTCCACGACTCATAATTTACCTTTTACAAACAGTAAAAATGTTCTATCCAAAAAGAAAAATAATCCACCGTGCCACAAAGTTCTATCTGGCAGTAAGAACCTTATTGTCTTACGTCTAAGTACCTTATAATTTAGAAACAAAGTTCTATCGATATTTTTAAACATAAATAACTTATATATTGTAATACTAATAAAAAACTATGAAACAATTAAATTTAAATAATTCAAAACTCTTTGGGTATAAAATCGAGGTATGAGAGTTATACACTGCGAAATATTCAATCTTCGTTAAATTGAAACAGATTATTTAAGAGAGAATTCGTCTCGTAGTTGGTTAGAAACAGATTTGAGAATATGTAGTTACATCGTCAGCAGAACGGAATTAGTTAATGAATAATGTAAAAAGAAGAGGGCCCAGGTGGCTACCTTGAGGAACACCAGAATTTACAATGAAATATTGAGACTCAAACTTTCAAAGCGTACTAAATTTGAACTGTAGCTCAAGTATGAAAGAAGCCAGAGTATAAATTTGTTGCTTAATGCCAATTTATTCAGATTTTTAAGTAAAACTCGGTTTGCTAAAATCAGTTACAATGCAGTCAGTTTGTCTTTTAATTTCAAAATCTTCAATACAATGCTGTTTCAATTCAGTTAAAAGAGTTATAGTAGAAAGTCCTTTCAAAAATCGTGTTGATTTGAAATGTTTTGAAATGTTTTAGTGTTTTACAAATAATTGCTTCAAAAAGTTTTGGAATAGCTGATAGCTTAAGCTATGAAAAAGATAATCAAGGTACATATTTTTCATTTTCAACCAAAAGTAGATTATAGAATAATCTAGGTACCTAGTACCTACCCTCGTAATAGAACCTAAATTATTACACTTTTAGAACAGAAGGAGAACCTTTTTTGTAACGGTCGTTTTGAACCTTCCTACAAAATGAGTTATCCTCTCTGAAAACTCATTTCAAAATTCTGTTTTCTTGAAAATTGTAAAATTCTGTTAAATTTGAAAATCTCATTAACAAAACAACAAAATAATATCCTTTCAAACCTAAACTGCCCAGCCTCAAGAAGAACTCATACTATATGATTAACGTAAACGTCATTAATCATCATTCCATATTGTGTGCATGTTATAATTTTGACAGCTGTACATCGTTATTAGCTACATCTATCTTACTTTGATGAGCCACAGCCTAACCAACCTTAAAACGTCCATCACCTAATTTTTCATAGGGTAATCCAAAAATACACGAAAACTAATTTATAAATTTCCACACCATGACCATCAGCTAATGACGTTTGATGTATGATCGTCCTCCGAACGTAGGTAAGGTATCAATCCCAAAGCCAATTCGAGCGCCACTTTCGTTTGGTAGGTAGTTTAACAAATACAAAACATATTTATGCCATGTCCACTTCAAACCTGGTTTATTATTCGATTTAATAATAAAATTCTTTGTAGTTCAAAGAACAACAGAAAAAATCCTTAACCCATCATCGGGCTCGCACTCGCACATTCTGACAGCTGACAAGGGTGCCCCGAACCCAAACAACTGAAAAAAGCCTCAATCTCGATCTGGATGCATTCATTTTCCAAGAAGCCACTCTCTCCCTCTTCAATAATGAGAATAATTGGATGGCAGCGACTTTATAAAAGAGCAATGACAATGACAAACAATGACTTTTTAAAGTAGCTCAGTTCTCGCTGTGTCCTGAGGATTACTCGTCCTAAAGATTCAATAAACGAAGGATGCTATTGATATCGGAGCAGCAGACAAAAATAATTAACTTCTATTATGTGCCATTTGCTGTGAGATGCAGTGTCGGCGCATACAGCAAACCGCGCCGTTGACTTAAGCTGCTGTCGATAAACGAAACGTCAAAAATATGTAACCTCGAAACTCACTCACAAAAATAATAAACAAGAGAATAAATCAAAAAAAAAAAAAACAAAACAACAAACCATCCCGAAAAAAATAACAACACCATCATCGCCGGCAACACCGAGCAAACCTTTTTAAGAGGAGTTAATAAAAAAAAGTGGAATCAAAAAGTGATCAAATATCACACTTGGTTGCATCTGTCAGTTAGGCAATCAACATGAGCCTGAGCCTTGTTTTTTGTGTGTTAAAGAAGTCCATGATAGTCTTCTTGTCATTTGTGCAGTCATGACACGAGGGGTGTTGCATTGAGGAGCGTCATCCAGCACATCAGATTCTTGTTTGCCATTTTGTTTCATATTTATTTTCGTGTCAGTTTTTTTTAGGGTTTGACGCGATCGAGTGCGTGTTAAAAAAAATGACAAAAAACAAGTAAGCAGGATTTAATAAAAGTAATTGTTTTTTTTTTTTTTTTAAGGGACACCATTCCAGTGAGGGAAAATTAATACAATTGAAACAGATCTTTCATGGTGTCAAAGGAGGGCGTTTTTGTTGTACCCAAGCTATTTGGAAGGCTTGGATTTGGTGTTGGTATTGGTTTACTTTCATAAATTTTGCTAAGGACCTACATGAACTTACATTAAAGAAAACACTGCT
>CAKKXW010000003.1:81062244-81075716 GCA_920937365.1 Sphaerophoria rueppellii
ACACGGATCCGTACCTAGGACTCCTCAACCTCCGAACAACCCAACATATTATGTATTCACCATCAGAGTTATTAATGGGACGAAAGCTCAGAACAAGAATTCCATTGAATAAATTGGAACTCAAACAAACTCTCACGGATGATACACTCTACAGACAGCAAACACAACTATACCAACAAAAAATGAAAGTGGCATATGACAAACATGCTAAAGAACGTGATGAAATTATGGAAAAAGTACCAATATATTTCAAAAAATTCCCTAACGAACCCTGGAAAAAGGGAGAAGTTGTGGAGATCACGAAAATGCCAAGATCTATAATTGTAAAGGATACTGAAGGAAAGAAATATCGGCGCAACAAAAGAGACATAATCATTGATAAGACAGATAACAAGAGCCAAATAACGATCGAATCGGAACAACCCAAAGACACATTGACATTGAGATCCGGTAAACAAGTGGTAAAAAAATGAATTGCTTTTTATTAATGTTTCCAATCTCGTGTATAACCCGATTCTCTCTATTATAAGAATTAATTACTTAAATTTGAATTAAAAAAAAAAAAAAAAAAAAAAAAAAAAAAAAAAAAATATGTATATAAAAAACTGTATTTGAAACTTAGTATCTAAAAATGAGCATAATGAATATATATTATAATGTTATCACATAAACTTAGTGAAATGAAAAAAAAAAAAAAATGAATTAAGAATTACCATACAAACAGAGGGGCATGTTGTATATCCAATGTAGTGTCATATACACAAATAAAATATTATAAAGGTCTCTCTCTCTCTTATCACAATAATGTAACATGCACTTGCAATAAAATGAATGTCAATGAAAAAGACACTTGATAAAAGCTAGGTTAGTTAATAAACTCATTCTGACTTAAGAACATCTCTCGGTCTTTTATTTAAAATATAACAGTATGTACATCACGACACAGTGTCATAAGTGGTCAAAGGAGTTCCGGGATCCAAATATAACCCGCGCTTTATATTATTGCTATGTTCGTCCTCACTTAGAATACGCTTCCCAAGTTTGGTCACCTCATTACAATATTCATATTGAGAGGCTAGAATCAGTTCAACGAAATTTTACTCGTTTTTCATTGAAAGGTATTCTATGGAGTGATCCTTTGAATGTCCCCTCTTATGAAAACCGTTTACTAACTCTCCAAATGGAAACATTGTCAAGTAGACGAAATAAATTGACATGGTATTCTTCCATCAAGTTATTACTGGTGTAACAGATGCACCGGAATTACTTGGAGCTATATCTTTCAAACATCGGGGTGGCGGTTATAATTTTCGTAGGAAGCACTTGGTACATGAACCAAGACGTCGTACCAACTATGGTTTCTATGAGCCCTTGACACGTATGAGTAGGCTTTCAAACTGCAATTCAGACTTATTTGATTTAAATATAAGTAAGAATAAATTAAAGTCTTTGCTCAAGACCAGTGTTATACACTTTTAAATGTTTCTCTGTTTACTTAAATTTTGTAATTATTAGCTATGTATTAATCTTGTTTTGTTAACTGTCTTGTTTTTGTTTCATCCATGTGTGTGTTTGTTATGTAATGTTTGCTTACTAACAACTTACACTGCACTAAGTGATGAGCCGGTGGTATAACATAGTCTACTATGTTGGCAAACCATTGGTCGTAAGACTGTGCTTGCTATAAGCTCTCTTCGACCAATTCTGATAGTGTAAAAAAAAGTCAGTAGGTCATAAGCTCGTAAGGGACTTTGACCCAATTAAATGGGTCAATGTTTGTTGTATGAGTATGGCAACCGGAATTCACAGATTATTGAAAATAAAAAAAACATACAATTTATTTTGATAGGTACTCACACACACATCCATTCATTATGGGTAAAGTGTTCACATGGCAATTCGGAAGGAAGCGTTTCGTTCGCTTCTGACACCAGATTCCGTTTGCCTCCGCTCATTATAGCCCTTTAGCCATTTTACGGTTTCAAAAGTATATGGCTGGAATACGACATCCGTCAAACTAAGTTGTTAAAGCAATTTTTGTTTTCAGCTGAAAGTTTGACATTTACGAAAATGGATCGTACAGCGCAGAACGCATACAAATTGTTAAAACCTACTACACAAATGGTGATTCAGCCAAAGCCAGTTATAGTACTTTAAGAGGAGATTATGGTTCACACAATCGCCCACCTACGCAAGCAATTGGCAAAATTGTGAAAAAATTTGAAAAGACTGGAATGGCCTCAGATATTGGAAGACCTGCGCATCTAAACCACTGAAAATAGCGCTGCTGTAAGTGAAAGTGTTGCCGAACAACCGAATGTGCCGATGTTTCGACGTGCTCATGAATTAGGACTGTCTTACGGCACATTGTGGCGTAATTTGCATTTGGATCTACACCTAAATCCACATACACCCTAAGTCCAGCTTACACAAAAACTGAAGCCAGCTGACCATTCACAATCACAACGTGCGTCGTGGCGATATCAACTGTTAATGTTAAATCTTCAGAACGTACATGGTTCTTAAAATTATTTACAAATATTCTTCTTCTTTATACTTACTTTTGTTGGTATCAAAATAAACAGGCTTGTATATTTATATATTTGACAAAAAACATACAAAGGTTTCAGTTTTGTTTAAAACTTATACCGATCCGTCCAAAGGCTGAGTACAATTTCCATATCTGGGCTGGTGCTCCAGCTACATACTTAAGCCTCTTGGTATACAAAAAAGAGATCTAAGAATGATTGGTGCTAGAGACATTTAGACCATCGTTGTAACGTTTCGTGTCTCTCTCTCTGTTCTATCGTTACTTCTATACGGTATAGTGCAATAGCCAGTTGCATTCCTCCTCTTAAACAAACCGTTATACTCGCGCTTCCAGGAATGGCCATCAGTTTACCCTGTCCTGTCCTGTCTCTCATGATTCTTGTCATGTTATCCTCCGTTTTAGTTGTTTTCGGAGCAGCGAACATATGTAATGTTATCAATAACCGAGGTGGGACCACATTGAAATTCACCTCACCAATTTTTGAAATTCGATATCAAAGGAAAAGATTCACCTCAAAACAAGAAACCCCTTCCACTCTCGATCGGAACAAAATTACATGTTCAATTCCAATCCGAAGGAAGCCTTTATTGAGAACGTACAACTTAGAACTTCCCATGCCTTCAAGCTAGCTCAGTATTGTTAATTAATTTGATCAATCTGCCTTACAGCAGCTTTTGTAACCCAATGTTTTTTTGCGTTGGAAGCCTTCGTGGATCTCTGGAAGTACTAAAAAAAGGCGCCTTTAACTCTCAGAATAATAAATATTCACTTATGGATCCCTAGTGATCCAATTAATGGACTTCATCCTCATTTTTATGTCCTCCTCCCTGCCAATCAATTATTTAACATCAAATCAAAACAAGTTGTGCGCGATTGAAAACGTTCTACCATAATTATCGAGGCAATAAATAATTTCTCTAATGAAAGTATCAATTACTTTATTATGGCACGAAAATTCTTGAGTCAATTTAACTTCCATACTTAACGACCTAAAGCAACAGATGCCATTCCGTTCTACGGCAACTTATCCGTTGAATTATTTCTTTAGCAATCTACAAGCGAACGATGACAAATTGCATGTTGCATTCTCTTAATTAATTTCCAATTAATTTGATTCGCATTTCTCGTAATCGACGGCGTCGTCGTCGTCGTCTTAAATATCTATGAAACGCCACACTGCAAATCCTACACCGGCAGTTATTTTAATCGCTTCAACCTCAATGAATGTTCTTTTCTTATTATTAAATTGTTTTCTTTTAGCTACAAAAAAAAGCCCCCTCTAGACGAAGAGCGACTTGCAACTCTCATACTGTGTGATTAAATTGCAATCAATTTTAATTGAAAGCTAAACGCAAAGAACAGCAGTACTTCAGTGGAATACAATAATTTTCCAACTATTAGAGCCCCCTCGCACAACAGTTTTTCTATTGCTTTTGATGGAGAGGAACAGCGAGGAGGCTCTTTTCTGCCGGAAGCCTCGACTCTGTGAACACAAAACTAAACAAAAAAACTGACTGGCTCCGGGCTGTTGTTCGATTCTAGCTGGATGGATGGATGATAGATCATGCATGCAACCATGTAAATCATTTCGATGTTTTTTCGCTTAGACAATGTTGCTCTTGTTGCAATCAAATCACATTTTAATTTGATTTGAAATTGACGCCGATTAATTTTACATCGGCGAGAACTCGAATCACCGCGCCGCCAATTCACTTTGGCCAGTCAAAGTCACTAGCGAGCTTGACTTCTTGAAGGGGTGCGCCCGAGCGGTCTTATGAAATTAATGCGCTCTTAAATTTGATGTGGAATTTTTATATTATGGCAACTGTGAACATAAATTAGTACCAAACTAAGCTTTCAGTGGATTCTGATGGCGCTGTGGTAGGATCGGTGGAGAGGCAGATTGTTTGGCTTAATGGCAAATGTGGGGCTGGATAATGTTAACCATTATGATTTATGACTGGCAATAAATCAGACTTAAATTTCGTCGAATTCTTAAACAGGATTGAAATTGAGCACGTAGTCTTTTAGTTTCAAAATATTTGATTTGATAAAGATCAGCTGTTTGTTCAATGAGCAAATATTGGCTCGTTACTGTCTGCTTGTTTATCAATATTGGTGGATTGGATTTTGAATTAGTTGAATTCGGATTGAGTTGAGGCTTCGTTGTAACACTGCAGAATCGACAGTTCGTCTATCTCGGACTGGTGGAAGTGTCACAATAGCCGCAAGATGACCTGGCCTTTGGAAACTGATCTGAACGATCAATTCAGTTATAGTCGGGGTCGGACTTGGGCCTCAACCAACAAACCTTTCCAGCCAACTCGATCCCTAGCTAGCTTTCTCCAGTTAGTTGAAGTCGTCTTCAACTTGTGCGCGCCACCTGAGAATTGGTCTTCTTCTACTGCGCTCTGGACCTTTTTTCTGGGGTGGATTCGAAGACTTTTCAGACCGGAGTATTGGTGTCCATCCTCTCCAAGTGACCAAGCCATGTGAGTCTTTGGACTTTTACTCTTTTAGCTGTATAGCCCGTACAGTTCGTCGTTAAAACTTCTCCTCCATTAACCGTTTAAGCAGACAGGACCAAAGATCTTCTGGTTCTCTCGAACCGGCCTAGGGCGCTTTCTTCCGTTTTTGACAAGGTACATGCTTCTACACCATACAGCATGACGGGGATGATGAGGGTATTATAGAGCGTCACCTTAGTTGTTCGGGAGAGGGGTTTACTTATCAATTGCTTTCTTAGTTCAAAGAAACAGCGATTAGCAAGAGTTATTCTTCGTCTGATCTCGGTACTGATATCGTTGTCCGTTGATGGCGGAGCCAAGGTCGGTGTTGGGTGTTCTTTATTGATGACAGCATATACTTTGTTTTGCCCTCGTTGACTGCTTAACCCATTTTTTCAGCCACTCTCTTGTATACTCGCAAAAGCACTGTTGACATCATGCTGCGTTCTCCCTATTGTATCAATGTCATCAGCGTACGCGAGTAGTTGCACAGGCTTCTGGAAGATAGTGCCTCTAGTGTTGACGTGGGAGTTCTGCAATGTTCGTTCCAATATGATGTTAAAGAAGTCGCCAGTGCATCGCCTTGACTGCTCGTAAAGCCTTTTTTGACATCGACGGCATGCGTGCGTCGGTGAGGTCACGTTACCAACTTTAATGGAACAGCGCGAGTTCTCCATTGTCATCCTGCTCAGACGAAAGAGTTTTGTAGGGATGCCAAAACTGGACATGGCTTTATACAGTTTTTCTCTATATAGATGCTGTCATACGCGGCCTTAAAATCGATAAAAAGATGGTAGGTGTCGATTTGGAGTTCTTGAGTTTAGGATCTGCCGTAATGTGAATATTTGATCGATGGTGGACTTTTCTGGGTCTAATGCCACACTGAGTTTGTTGACAAACGGGCTTGAGGCGTTCACATAGTACTGCAGAAAAGATCTTATAAGCGATGTTTAGGAGGCTGATGCATCTGTAGTTGGTGCAGTTTAGAGGAAGAGGGTCTACTTTCTTCAGGATCAGGCAAACAATGCTGAGGTTCCATTTATCGGGCATGCTCTCTTCCGACCATATTCTACAGATGAATTGGTGCATTCTCCTATGTTATTGCCAGTAACTTTAAAGAGATCGGCAGTCAGCTCTTGCGGCTTTCGTACACTTAGATATTGCTATCTTCACTTCTTCAAGGTCGGGTAGTCGGAAATCTTGGCCTGCGTCGTCTTCATTAAATGGTTAATTCTGCCTGACAGCGGAATTCGATTCGCCATCGCCGTTGTACAGTCTGCAGAAGTGGTCCTTCCATATCCTCAGCATAGTGACTCTACTACGATATTTCACGGTTGGTCTTTACACATTTCAGTTCGTGCTCGGTAACCTTGCGACATTGGTTTCACCTCTTGATTCATCCTGATTGGAACTGTAGACACCATCGTTGATTCCATCTTGGGAGTTCTTCTACTGCCGTCTGTTGAAAAGGAGGCACGCTTAAGCGGTCGCATACCTGTGAACGCTTGTGTCCTCTTGAATGCACTGTGTCTATACCCTTTGAACATCACGCTTAATATCCAGTGCAAAGAATTATACCTCGATCATCATCATCAGTTTAGTCGCATTATGTCAGTGGAGCAAGACTCATTCAGGAGCAAAATTAGTTGAAAACCGAACGTAATACCAGCCGGAGAAAGCCGTAAAACAGGCGGCGAAAGCCTTAAGACAAGCCTGTTGACGGTGTATGTTTTTAGGAGTTGTTGATGTGGCAGCAACGACTCCTGGGCTCTCTGCCTTTTTGTAGCTGATTTGCTCCGGTAGTCCTTGGGGTGCGATGGTAGTCCCTGCTAACTGCGGCTCGAAGTTCTTGACTAGCTTTTTGTGCTTTTTTAGCAGAGCCTTGCCTTTCCAACTGAGCATTGTAGGGTCCTATAACTCGGTAGCTCTCACGAATCTTTTAGAGGATATGTAGGATATACGTTGCTTTGAAGCTTTAAGGTGTGCAGCAGACAGCATAGTCTCTCCTTGGCCTATCAGTACCTCGTCCTCGGTTTGACTGCCTATGCAAGGAAGTATGTTTGAGGTTGCCGTACTTTGGATAGTCAGACTATCAAGGGCAGTAAGGATATCTACTGAGAGAATAACCGGTTTTTTGTCTCGTTATTTCCTTTTTCTGTCTTTCCTTGTTTACATGTGGCAGCCGCGACATCTGCCGACACTTGAGTGAATCTATTTTAAAATATTATACTTATTTATGTAGATGATGCTTAAGCCCGATTTCGTTGAAGGCTTTGAAATGGTTTAAGTTTGTTATTTTCAAATCTAGGCTGCCACAAAATTCAAACACAACAAGTTCTAATTTTTCGGAGGCCTAAAGTCAACATTTTGCCAAAAAATCAAAAAAATCGGTTGTTGAACAATTAATGATCTCTTTAATCCCAAACCATCATTTTCTTGATCAATTTCGTACGCCAAGTAAGCATACATCTCAAACCTGACCACTCAATGAAGCACTTAAGCTTATTGCTCGATTAATTAATAGCGTCAATTCATCACAAGTTCATCCTCTTGCTTTAAAAATAAAATTTAATAAATCAAAAAAGAAAAAAACACAACAGCTAACACAATATTGTACATAATTTCGATAAATTACTTCAATACGTTGTCGATTCATGTGCGGACAGATAAATAATATGTCCGCTGCTCCACACCGCAGACCAGAGTGAACCAGAGTCAAGCATCAGCGAAAATTGTGCAAGGACGATGAAGATACGATGACGATGGAGATGGGGCAGACAAATTGCCCTCAGATTAATTTCCTATCCTCCACGATCCACCTCGCACAAAGTAATGAAAAGCTCTTTCAAAACAGGCAAAAACTTAATTTTTCATCTGCAAACAACAACATGATAATGGAGCTGGGTCGGGGCCGTCCGCTGGAACTCACCAGATTCCAGTTTGGATTTAATAACTCCGCCGCCATGGCAAATCCGAATGGACACACATCATGGAACAGAATACAAACAGCCAATTTAGATTATCGCCATTGATTGAGGAGAGTTGATCCGCAAAAGCCCAAGTAAGTTGCAAAAGGGAGATGTATGACCAGCGGAACCAGGCTCCACACTCTATTCTTCCATCGAACTGAGAGCAGTCGAGGGAGGGAAAGAGATGTTAATCACTGTTCATTATTTGAAATTTCGATGAAGGAAACATTTTTATTCTCGGGCGGACAAAAAGACTCAGCGCAGCTATGATTATTACCCTTCAATACCCAAACTCGTCTGTGATTGTGAGACTGTGCTGAGCGAGAGGGCACAAATTGAGCAAAGAAATTACCAAGTTGCTGGAATGCCGGAGCCACTTATCACCTCGTGTAATTTATCTGCCCCTTGTTAGCTTCGATTTGCACGCGGATCCGCCAATTGTGGACGCAATGGTATAAGCCGATGTTATAGCGAATTTTGATAGTGTACACTCGATTGTGTTTAGGAAATACTCACGATCGATGTTGTGATGCCTTATGGCTGGTGAATGAGCTCTCGAGACCGAGGTTTTGTAAATTGACCATCAGATGATAAGCATATCTACTTAATGGGGTGCAAGTGTGCACGGTTCTGCTGAACTTTCTTTTGCAGAAAAAGGTTGAACAGCTGACATAAGAGGAAGGAGATTTTGTCTTACGTCACTTTCAATAGCGTCATAAGGCCATTTCTCGTCGTAATTTGTCACTTTTGAAAGGTTTAAAGAAGATTGAAGGCATAGCAAGTCGAAAAATAAACAAAGTCTTCAGAAATCGCATGCAACTATTTAACCACCCAATAACGTAACAGCTTTGATACTTTGTATGTCTTCTCCCCCAAGGGAAGCGTTACCAAAGCTCAACTCTCTTAACTGCCATATACTTAAACCATCCAATCTAGGACAATAGCTGTCCAATTATCGTCGATCTAATGGTACCTCAAATACCATCCACGGTATTTATACTAATTTCAAAGTCACGAATTCCGGAAGCATTGCTACCCCGTTTTTATCCTTTTTTCTGCAAACTCTCTCCATCCAAATGCAATTCGAACGAAATACTTAACAACATTTAGTAGGAAATTTGTAGATTTATTCATACCGCACATCACGTTGAATGCCCTTCAGGCCGATGAACGACCGACCGACGACGACGACGAGTCGGGAGCCTGACAGTTGAATTTACTAGTTCAAGCCACATTGCAGGAATTTCACGATTATGCCCTCATGCATTCAACTCTAGGGGAGGTGAACCATCACTTACGTAAAGTTGAAGGTATCTTCCAATATTCATGAGGATTTTACTACCACAATCACGGATCGGCGATGAGAAGTGTTAAAAGCACACACATGAAGTGATGATTGCTTAATTGAAGTTTGCAATAAATTTTCACTTGAATAAGTGGCTGACACTTGTAAGGAAGTTGAGCGCCCAGACAATGTTTATGACGTGACTGTGGCATGCAGCAAGTGGAGTTTGAGTTGGCAGTGGTATCGGGTGTGATGGCGCTCTGGGATTAGGATTGGGATGAAGAAAATTGGATGTGTTTGGATTGAATTATGGTGTAACTGAGGACGGAGGGCAAAAATGGCAACGTTTGAAGAGTTAATAGGTTATAACGTTCGATTTATAGTGTTGAAAGGCTGAATTATCGGGGAATATAATATTTTGTATTTGATGGGGTAAGTGGAAGGTTAAACAAGAATTTACACTTGAGGTTTACACATATATTTCTTTGAAGAGAATATAAAATAAACCCTGTAATTATTGGTTCCATAGAAAACTAGCTGAACCGGCAGACTTCGTACTGCCTCAATCGATAAATAAAAGATCTGAAATTTTGTAACCCGCTTATTCCACACTACCCGCTACCCTACTACCCTCAACGCTACCAATTGAGCTCTACCCCGAGTCCTCAACGGATTTGCATGAAATTTTTGTATACAAAGCTTCTACTTTAGGTACGTGTGTATGTCACTGAACACCTCTGAACGGCTTCACCGATCTGAATGATTTTTTTTTGTATGTGTACGGTAGCGCCCTGGAAGATTTAGACTCACAAATCAGCCACACTAGCTGCCCCGGTAAGTTGTGTTCTGCCATATAAATAATTTCTAAGAAAGATTGAACCGATTTGGCTCTTAATTGATGAGGAGATAGCTTAGAACAAGGAAACGACTATACGATGCTTTTTATCTTACTAGCTGACCCGGTAAACGTTGCTTTATGATACATAAAATTTTTGGGAGATATTTTAACTGCAAAAAATATCAATGTTGACGCTGAAAACTTCAAAGCACAACAGCCATTGCACAGCAAAGACATATTGTTTAATTCGATCGTTACTGTCGCCGAGCCATTTTTACAGAGTAAAACCTTTATTAACGGCCTTGACCCAGAAGTTGAGTGTATGATATGAAACTGGAAATCGTTCAATAAATTCAACATTTTTCCAAGCCAAATTAAAAATATGAAACAAAAAAACTCACAATACCAATGATAAAAAAAGTGTCCTCATCATGATCACATTGCATTTTCACAAAATTTGTGTTCTATTATTATTCTGTAGATGATCTGAAGGGAGGTGAAATGAGGTTCGTGGAGTCATCTAGTCTTTCGACGCTGATCTCAATGTCACCGGGATCATAAATCTTCCACGTCCGTGCATCACGTTAGAAATTCTTCAGTGGGTTTAGAAGGGGCTGACTTCAGAAATGGGGGAAAAAGGTAAGGGATACTTATTTTTATATTTCTGGCGTTGATGTTGTTTAATTGTTTTGTACCACGAGTTGTAAGGCCTACCTTTCCTCTTAGTTCAGAGTTTTCAGGGTTTCGCCTTTAACATGGAAATATTCTGTAAAAAAAACTAGTCAAGCCTCAATGGAACCGCTTCTTTATCTCTTAAATGTAATGAAAACTAGACAAAGTTGTGTCAAGTCTATGATTCCTTACTGCGATTTCTTTGTTATTTTAATTTGTTGTGTGACTTGGGCATTTTTTAGACTTAGACCTTGACTCTTGTGAATTGTTAGGGTATTCATCAAACAGATTGGGAATTGCTCTCTGTACACGTATGCCCGGGGTATGTGGATCTCTTATGGTTTGGTTGGGATCAGAAAACATGATCCCAACCAAATCATAAGAGATCCAGGTACTCCAGATCTTCGATTATCCTAGTTCTTATAGTTATTCCTTTACGTGGCCATTAAACCCTAACCCTTTACCGAATTTCAGATCGAGAGAGTGTCATACATGCGAAACTTTGCTTTCGCTTAACTTTGGAACTTAATGCCCTAAATGTCTACGTTCTGGTCTTATCCAGAGGTTCTCAAATAGGGGCTTGAAAATGTAGTATTAGTAATACCTAGTAGAAATGGCGGCCGTGGGCACTCTAGCTCGGTGAACCAATTGGCGCTGCGTTGCTCCGTTTTGATTCCATACAAACTCGTCTGACATATAAAATTAAAAGAGGGTTTTTTTTTAATTTTGAGCTTTTGTTTTGAGTTCGCTAGCTGACGATCTCAAGTTCAATCCGTTTAAAATACGCCTCAAATCCACTTTGTTGCGTTTAGAAAAGAGATCAAATCTTTGATCCTCAGTTTGGAAAGCTCATTAAGGTGATTGAAATTAGACTTTCCGAATGATTTGATTCTCGTTTTGGATAGGGCAGGACTTGCACAAGAAGTGAAGAACAATTTCCTTTTCTCGCTTGTTCCTACAACTACGACAGAAAGTATTGTGGGGAATGCCCAGCTTAAATGCGTGTCCCCCAACAGTGTACGGTGCATGTTGCAACGACCCTGGCTATGTCTTGCCTGGGTCTGCAAATAAGGTTATTAGTACGGGATTTATTGTAGGAGGGCCATATTTTTCTAGATATGATACAGTTAGTTATGGTTACTCCACCTGTGGTTTGATTCAGCTTGAAAAATATATAGAAGATCTTGCCCTTCATAGCACCAAGAGGAATGTTGTCTCTAAACATACACGCGCTCGTTGCTGAGATATTGTGTTTTACTTAATGAAATTCGGTGTTCATCAAAGAATAATAACTGATTTTTGTGGTCCTCGACTTTACATTTGAACAGGAAATCAAACAAACGACTGTTAAAGAGAGTAAAATGTTCAAGACGCTGCTGGTGTTCCCCAAGGCTCAGTATTGTCTCCGCTACTCTTTCTCATTTTCATTAACGACCTCCTCTCTATGACATAAGAGCATAACTAATCAATGCTTCGAAAAGACAATGAGTAGCTTTGCCACAAAACGAACCCAATTGGCAGTAGTGACACAGAAACATGTAAAAGAGTTATTGTTCCCTAGACATTTAATTCAAATCAGCGCTCGAAAAAATTTTGACAGTGTCGTTAACGTCTTTTTGAAGAATCTATATATATAAAAGAACAGCCTAATTTTTGTGTTCGTTCGCTAACCGGGCACACTGGTTGACCGATTTTCCTATTTTTTTCTATAAATGCAAGAGGTTTTAGGGTAGAAGGTTTAGCAAAAATAAAATGTATACTTTTCAAATCACAAATGGTTCAATTGTTTAAAAATGTTAAAAATTTTATATTTCGCACTACAAAAAAAAACTGATCAATATACGAACACTCAATTTAGTTTAAAAATTTTGTCAAATATTTTTTTTTTTTCAATAAAAAAATAAAAAAAAAATGTCAGTGAAGCGTTTTGAACGTTGATAGAATGTGTCATTAATAAAATTTAATCAACACTAACGAACTGGAGGTATTCCACGTATGATTATTTTCTAAATGAAAAACATGGTGTGCTCAAATTTAAGCCACAAACAGACATTATTTAGCTTTGAGTCAATAGTCATTTCAAATGCCAATCTGATGGGGAATTGAATGCTTTCAAATTGAAATGTGCCAGTTGCTTACGAAAAAACCGTTTTGCGAATAAAGCATTGCCACAATTGAATTGGTTGCTCGACAACAACACTACGTTAAGGACACTAATAAAATTGCATTCGATTCAGAATATTTGCCCAAACTATTGAGCCGAAGTTAAAGGATCACCAAAAGTACCTATGTGTATGACACCATTAGATAAGTTAACAAAACAAAAACTGAATCACGATCACCTTGATTTTGATTCAGTTTAGAAACATCAGCGAAATTGTCAACCTGCGGGACATTAACCCATTCTAGGAAAATGCAACAACTAGAGCATCAAAAACAAAACAATTGAATAGATTACCACAGTATGTGTATCCATGAAAACCACTAGGAAATTGAAGCCGAGTTATCAAACCCGTTTATAAGACTTAGCTTACGTTAAAATAATCACAGGAATTGCATCACAACAACAGCTCGTTGGTTAAGTTAACACCGTTACGAAATAAGCGTTTTGCCAAAAAAGCATTCGTTGACCGTGTAAAGTTAAACTTTC
>CAKKXW010000003.1:81075850-81089813 GCA_920937365.1 Sphaerophoria rueppellii
TATCAGACCCTTAAAACTTTTGAGTTTCACCAACTTAAAATGGGAAATTTCAGGGAATTTTTTGTCAAAATTGACGTCCTTATGAAAATTGTGTGAGAAAAAAGAGAAAGCGTTATTTTCAGATTTCAAAATATTCAATGACACTTTTAAAATTTAATGATCCAAAAATGGGCATTTAGTTTTAAAGGGTGTTTAAAAGTTTGTTTATTTTAAAAACGCTTGGTGAAATCGAAAAATCTCATTTTACGGTTTAAAAGCTTGTTAAATTCTTAAAAGTCGTTTATGAAATCGGGCATAAGTCTTTTATTTTCTATTTTGTCAAATAGAAATGTTCTGTAAGTTTGCGTGTTTTTTTTTTTTGGTAGTCCATGTGCCTCAGGAGTATCTATTAGTAGAAGTTTTGTGTTTGTAGTCGCTTATCGCTTCTCTATTTTCTGCTGATGATTGTCCTTTTTGATGGTATAAATGACTCCTTATCGTCAGCAGGATCTTGTTTTTTTTGTTACTTAAATCGAACCAATCAATACGAAACTTTCACATTATATTAAAGGCATTGCAAAAGAAGTCAAGCCAGTAGGTACTATGGCTAAATGGCTGTTTGGAAAAATCATGAAATCGGTAGAAGCAACCGATAACTCAAAAGAACCTCCCTGAGTCCTTCGAGGCTATTTAAATCCAAAAAGATACCAATACTTCAAAACTGCTGCTATTTAGACGAAAATCTTACCGGATCCATTTCGACGGTACGCTTTGTCAAAGGCACCCTTTCGGAGACTAGTTAGCACTGACTGTGGGGAAGGAAGATTCCGGACACGATACATTTATGAACTATAAATAGGTATCAATCTACCGCGAAGCTGATCTTATGATAAAAATTAAGTTTGACAGACTTCTCCGGTCGGTTGTCTCCTGTTTTTAAAACACAAATTACTTATTTTGGCATTTAATTGATAAAACCTAACTAAAACACATGCATACAGTTAATTGTCTTAAATATACTTAATTTTTTTCTGTTTTTGTTTATAAACAAAAGGAACACAAACATTTACAACTAATCCGAACGACCGACGACGACGAACGCGCGTGAAACCTTAGCCTTCTCCTCCAAATTACACCCCTCTCTATTGTTGCTGCTGTTGCTGCTGATGTTGCTGCTGTTGCTGTTGTTGCTGCTGCTGTTGATGTTGATGCAGCAAATACGAATGTTGCAGAAACTGTTGCTGTTGCTGGTGTTGCTGAAATTGCTGTGCAAATTGTTGCTGCTGTTGTAGGTGATAGTCTTTTTCATCTGTCTCAACATCACTCGAACAATCATCCATATCGATGACTTCATCTTCATCCTCGTCAGCCTCTTCAGCATCATCCTCTTCAAAACTACTCTGGGTGTTGTCATTATTGCTGGAGTTCTTTTTATCGCCATCGTTGTCGCCCTTGCCTTCGCCCTCTTGTTGCATTCGCTTGTGCTTGGTTCGACGATTTTGAAACCACACTTTCACCTGCAAGACAAAACACAAAAAACAATCATATAAAAAGGCTTTAATTAAGTGCTACTCAAGTGTAGTGAGGTTTAGAAAAAGGGTGGTTTAGTCGAACGTGTTTAAGTGCTTACGTTCACACAATCATTCAATTAGCCCGCCCACAAGGAATTTCCATCGCGTCTATGACTTTGAGGAATTTCAATTTTTTCAACCCCTTTAACAGAGTGAATGCTCAACGCCCTAAACCCTGACATTTCATACAGGTACAAAAGCACGTCTGCAGGAAGGGTGGAAAATTGCTGAAATTTTCCAGCAAATAAAAGACCAATAAATAAACTTAACGAGTATATTTAAGGGGATTGTAATGTTTGCCCACTCCTCGAAGAGCAACACCCAAAGACTGCCATGAATTCCTTTAACCTTTACAAGGATGGGTTTCCTTCAGAATTTGTATGTTGCCATGAAAGAGGGAGAAGATTCTTTTGTTCCGTGTTGGCTGAATATGTCGTTTTCGATGGAGGTCAAATAATTGAGCTTAAAGGGGATGATAAATGGCTTAATGTTAACTACTACTAGTCATGCAATCAATTTGAGTTTTTTGTTTCGGTCTGGAATTTTGATGCGACTAAGAAGTCATACAGAGATTGGAACCATATTTTGTTGGAAGACCGACCGCTTTTCAATGGACTATGCTGTTACTAGACAGTTGCTTTTACGCTAATGTTTTACGCGCATTCACATTGCAACATTACCTTCTTCTTCCGGCTTTTTCAAGAAACCCTTCCGGCTCCAGTTGACAAACAGAACAATTATGTTGACATTTAGAGAAAGTTAGCCCCAAGGTTTGTGGTCATTTTTACATTTAATTCTTCTGTTTGTCGCCATTTCAGCGCTTGTTCATCTTTTGTTGCCTTGTGGTCATAGGAATACCCTGAAGAAAATCGATTACAACCGACCGACACCCATCAAACATTCATCACCAAAAAAAAAAAACAAAAACTCACCTGTGTCTCTGTTAGGCTAAGACCTTGTGCCAATTGCTTCCTTTCGGCCCCGACCACATAATGATTGCCCTCAAAAGCATGCTCCAATTTTAATAATTGTGTCGGCGAAAATGCTGTCCGAATTCTTTTTGGTTTTCGAAATGGCTGCAACAGGAAATCTGTAAGCAAAAAAAAAATGTTTGATTAACAATTTGTTTTTCAAAATTGTCTGTATTGTAATTGATTGTGGTTAAAAAGATCGCACAAGCTCAAACAGAACGATTAGGAGAATTGGGTCACAGCACAGAGACAACAAGAATTGCCGATGGTTTGAGGTTGCAGAAGTTGCATAACAATGTTCCGATGCAATGTTTTGTTTACAAGCTTAAGTCAAATAATATTGAGGATCATGTGCGTGGAAGTCGTCGTCGTTGCAGTCGTCATTGTCGTCATCGTTGGAGCTGGAAGATTTGAGTGTTCACAAACACTTTTTGAGGCTACGACCAACAAATGATTGATGCCTGTCAATGGACAATGGGTAAATTCTTTGGCGAGTGAAGATGATCTTCGATAGAGGCTTGTAGTGAATCCGCAATAGGTCAGTAGCGTATTTCGTGAGTCTTAACTATCTGGTTTCCCACGACTGCTACTGTTCATTTGAACTTACATTAAACGAGGGACATGGCTCGTTGTAAGAAAAAAAAAATGAATATTTATTGATAGAATGACTGGGTTTCAAAAACATGCTCAAAAAGTATTTGTGCAACGTTGGATTAAGTACCGGACCCAGAAAAGATTTCACTAATTCTTTAACACCAGCAAACCAACAATGCTGATGGCTTGAAATCATTATACATTCATCGAACTTTATATTTGTAGATCGCAAAGGCGCTTTTATAAACTAAATATTCCGAACACCTGCAAAAACTGTTTGCAAACGAATCCCGCTATACTATATGATAGAATAAAATTTCCAAAATAGTCTAATTTAAAGGTGGAACCAGAGTAAAGACAATAAAATAACTGTCAAAGCCCGACAACTTATCGGCCGTCTGCCAGACAGTCAGAAACATCATTCCCTAACTAACTAGATCATCATCATTAAAGTCAGCCTGGCCAATGAAGTTTTTGTCGTCTTTTACGCCACACTCGGGATCCGGTTTTGGCTTGCTGCAGCAAATTCTTCTAAAAACATATTCCATTCCAGTTTCACAATAACATAAGGGCATCCGGTCAATATCTTGTCTTTGGTTTACGTTGTCGTTGGACCGTAAAAGACAAGCCGTACTGCCCCTATGGTAATACCGTCTCTGGAATAGCCCTTCATCACAAACGGGGCTGGCCATTTACCGTAAGACATTTCACTCGAACTCGGCTAAGAGCTGTGAGTGTCTTTGGCTGAGCAACTATATCTCGGATGCGTTAATGAGTCTGAGTAGAGTACTGTTGGAATATAGCAGCCACCCGCTCTTTTTTCTTCCTTCTTCTAATCGGCAGCAACAAAGCCAGGACCCAGGATAATTGAAGGATAGCACTTCGCACTATCTCAAACTCGTGCTCCTTTACTTTATAAGTTGTTGTTCTTCTGTCAAAATAATCAGCAAAGCCGATGAGCTTGCCAAAAACGGAGCACTTCTGCCTATTGTTAGACAAAGAAATAAAATAGGAACACAGAAAATGTCTCTCTTACTTCAATAAAAGTATAAAAGTATAAAATGGTGTGTTTAAGTTCATTACTCTCCCATGAGTAACTTCCTTAGTGGTATCACAATGGATCCTTGAGGTCTAAACAACTAGACAGCCACTCTAAGGTAACTTAACCTATCAACCCCACAGCCCCACGAACTTACTGCCTCCTGCTCGATCTAGATAAATAGGGTTTGTGCGCATTGTGTTCCAAAATCACTGATTATTTTCTATAAGGCCGGGTTGAAGGAGGACTGTCGGAAAGGTCTGTCGGAGTACATTGAAAAGGTTATTGACGGGTCAAGATAGCAATCTGCAAACGTTAACTTCGCTCTAAACGTTGGTCATGGTCAGCCTTCATATATTCTTATCAGTCTTGTTTTTCCGAATTCTCAAATTTGTTCACAGCTTTGGGCAGTACCCTGGCTTTGCCGCCATAGGCAGCCTTCATGTCTGTAATCGTATGGTAGGGATGTTGAATTGTAGACATTTTTCCATCTTCTACCTTTGGGGAATATCTGGTCAACTTCAGATTTCCTTTGTCTGAAAACTGAAACCACACTGATATTTTCCGATCTTGGTTTCCGCGTAAAGGGCACATTTGATCTTGTAAAAAAGATGAGCTTTAGGTAGTTAACAGCAAATTTGACTTCAGTGCTTGTTGGCTGCAGAACAGAAATGGCGGAGATCACAGTCCGTCATTAATGTTCACTTCCTATCACTCCGCTATGCCTTTTGGCTTTCGAACTTACAACAGGTACTAGCCCGGACTTAGCTTCAAGGAACTCGCATCGGATTTCTCAACTTTTGTCAAAACCCACAGTTTAATGTCCGATTGCTGCTTTCCACATTGTCAAAAACAATCTACATCATTACAAATTTCGTAACGGTTTGTAAAGAGGATTTCAGTTGAAATTCAATATCCAATTGAAATCCTCTTGAAAGAACTGGAACTCCCTCCGAAGAGTTATAACTTTAAGCTTACAACCTTCGAGTTCATGCCAGATTCAGAGTATCGAACTTGAATCTATCCACATTTCTTGTAATATCTTAAGCAACCGATCAATCCGGTTGGCTTCGTCAAAGATACAAGTTTACAGAGGTGGTACCAATTTGCTCCACCATTATCTAATGTATTATTTTGGTATATCGACGAAGTCAGCAAAGCTTCCAAACTGTGTTAACATCAGCAAGAGCCAAATCATTTAAGGACTGCTCAAAAACTTTATTTGCAAAATTCGACGGGAAGAAAGGTTTCAACATCACTTAGTCTCTCAAAAAGTCGCCTTAACCTCGCCAACAAGGTCTTTAAAGAATTGTAAAACTCCGAAAACAGGCCAATACTAAAACTGTTTTGAACTCTGAAGTATATTGACTTAAAGTCATTAATATGTAAGCCTCTCAATGAATATTCCAGAACAAGCAATAATATACTCCATTATTTTCAGCCAATTATCTCAGCCATTATTAACGTTTGGCCACACCATCCATTCAGCATTTCCATCTTCCATTTAATACGCCATTAGTGCTAAGCGAATCTACTTACCTCAAATTTCCTAACAAATATTTATACACTCGATCTTCAGCAGGAAAAAAAAAGAGTTAAACATTTGAACCAGAAGATAAATTGAGCGTATCAAATGAACCCCTACAAATTTCTTCATAAAAGTTGAACGAAGTAAAACATCATGACAATTTAACTGTCATCTAGACCCTCAAACACCATCTCGAAGCTGACTCTGTCGAATCAAAATGTACATAAAACATAATGCATAATGAAATAACACGTTGCGAACGGTGGAAGAGGATACGCATGACAAAGTTCGATCAAGTCAAGCACCAGAAGCATGGTTGCCAATCTGCATTTCCATATACTGCAGAGAGTTGATTTTGCTTGTCTTAAGGAATTCAAAAGCATGATTTTGAATGTCACCGATGTGAAATTTGATACCCACTCGATCATGATCAATTTTCATTAGTTGGCAACCACATTTTCATCCGCCTCTACATTGACTTCTGCCACTATCTAGTTGATGAGGTTCCTCCTGCTTCACATTCAACAGCTCCATGGCTACAAAATTTAGTTGTTGAAATTAAAACGAAATTACGACGAAATTATCGTCAATTTATTAGGACTAATTTTCTGATAATTTACGACATTCTAATGTGTGTCTCGCCTCTTTCACAATTTTTATGTTGTGTTATTCGGAGTCAAGTCTGCATGCAAATACATAAACTGCCGGAGGCAGAGAAAACTGGTGCAAGGTTTGCTTACTAGCATCTTGATGAGTCCAACCGATCTAACCGGTTGACTAAGTTATTACAGGAAAATTAGATGCGTTCAAGTTCGATACACCGAATCTGGCGTCAACTCGAAGGATTGAAACTAATATTCAACTCTGCAGAGAGAGTTCGGAAGAGATTTCAATTGAAATTCTATAGCTAACCGTTACGAATGTTGTTATGCGCTATAAGCTAGTTTATTACAATATTGAAAGCAGCAGCCAGCAGCCATTTAACTGTGGGTTTTAAATAGAGTTGAACAGCAATTGAAATATTATTGAAGGAATAAATGGTAGGAAATCCTCTTAAAACTCCTTACAACGATCAGTTACTATGCGAGGATTCCTTAAAGTTTAGTACTTTCTGTAAGACCAAGAATGGATATCTGATCAGTGATCAAAAAGGCGTTCTGAAGAAGTTAATTTCCTATTACCCTGTAACGAAGCGTTACAATAATGGATTTTGTTCGACAAAATTCGGGAGTGGACCTAAAAAAAAGAAAACGTATAAAAAGGACAGGCGCCCCATTGTAAAGTAACCTGTGGAAATCCACCCCTGGAAAAATAATAATGAGAAACAACAACACGTTAACACCGTCCACAAGAAAAGAAAACAAAAACCAACAACTGAAGCAGCAACGCGAACATGCGACAGACGACAACACATGATAGTGACTTGGGTGTAATACGATTCACACCCAAAGTCGACAGAAAAATGCATAATGGGAAGTGTTGTCGTCAACAAAAATCAGTTCTGACTCTGCTTCGGTAGAGGGAACGCTTGAGAGGTTTGCAACAACATAATCCTAATATTAAATTTTTTGCCGGGAAGCACTATATCAAAGTATCAAAGACAGGGCTTTGGCCGAACGTTTATTAAGTGGAGGCTTGTTACTTACTGACAGGAGTTTCGACTCGATACTTTATTTCGCTTACTCTTCCCTTCTAGAAGGTAAACGACCAGGGTCAACCGCTCGATTGTTTATTTCACAACCTTTGTTGTGAACAGGAGTCTGATTTCGACTGGACTCGGATTATTCTTTGATCCACTTTTTCTGAGTGTATCAAAGACAGGGCTTTGACCGAACGTTCATTCAGTGGAGTTTGTTGCTCGCTGACAGGAGTCTCGACTAGACCGTTTATTTTGTGAATTCTTCCCCTCTGGAAAATACTCAAACAAGAGCAAGAGCTCGACCGTTTATTTCACAGCTTTTGTTGTGAACAGGAGTCTGATTAGACTCGGTTTATTCGTTGACCCACACCTTCCGTGCGTATCAAAGACAGGGCCAAAACTGCCGTTTTTTTCAGTGGTGATACTGACAGCCGTATAATCCGAGGAGCCACGACTAACCGAGGACCGAGAGGAATCGTCACTGTGGTATTATTAGGTCTTATTATAATTATTATAAGTGAATTGCTTGGAAAATAAATTAGTATAAGAACCCTGTTAGACTTAAGATATTAATAAATAAAAAGCTGTTAAACGAATAGTGAAGGTTCGTTGTGTTATTTGGTTTGGATCTTTAACTCGATGTTAGGTGCTTAGTCGAGAACACTCTGGACAGACTGAGCATACCCCAACCTTAGAAACAAGCATCACAACCTTAATGACGAAATAAAGATCTTGTTCAAAAAAGGTATTAACTGGCTAAAGGACCTCTATCCTACAATATTGGATAGCCACAAACCGCAGACACCATGATCGGCAAATATCAGAACAGACAAATCGATAATTGATCCGATATGCACCCAAAGGAAGGCGATGGAAAAATGACTAGAAACTAACATCCCAAAATATCATATGTTTACCGGCTTTAAGGTCGGCTATGACAGCATAGCCATTTCCTAGCAGCCATACCTCAAAGCTGCTAAGAAATTTCGTAATTTGTCAAAATAAACTAATAAGACAAAGTAAGCTGACCATGACCAACGTTTTGAGCCAAGTTAATGTAACCACTTTTGCTATCTAGACCGTTCAATGGACTCCGTCATAGGCCTGCCTCCTGCAACCTGACATTTTAGAAGATAATAATAAGTGGTTCTGGAACATCTTTAAGAGAGACTTCCGTCACCAAGAAGCTCTATATATATTGACTCAATGCGTAGACGACATTAACATCTTTGGAAGAAACCTAAGAATCCCAGTGATCCAGTCGAACAAGCTTTAAAAAACCTGTTACTTTCTTACTTACGGTGGCGCTACAGTTCGTTGTGGACTTGGGCCTCAACAGTCTCCGCCAGCTAGCTCGGTCCTTATCTAGTTGTCTCCAGTTTTGCACTCCAAGTTAATTGAGGTCCTCTTCCACTCAAGTGCGCCACCTGAGTCGCGGTCTTCCTCTCCTCCTACGTCCCTCGGCAATAGTGTCGAAGGCTTTCCGGGTGGGAGCATTGGACCGAGACCGAGCCATCTGAGTTTCTGGACCTTGACCTTTCTGGCTAGGTCCATGTCGTTGTAGAGCCCGTAAAGTTCGCTATTATATCTTCTTCGCCATTCCCCTTCAATGCACACGGGGCCAAAGATGACCCGAAGAACTTTCCTCTCGAAACAGCCTAAGGCACTTTAATCCCATTTTGTCAAAGTCAATGCTTCTGTACCGTACAGCAGGACCAGGATGATGAGTGTGTTGTACAGTTTTACCTTAGTTGCTCGAAAGGGCTTTTCCACTCAATTTCTTTCTTTGCCCGAAGAAACGGCGACTCTCAAGAGTTATCCTTCGTCTGATTTCGGCGTTAGTGTTATTGCCCGCGGAGCCTTGGTAGACAAACATTTACCGCCAAACCCATTTTTGCCGCTTCTGTCTCAATTCTCACTAAGGCGCCATTGACATCACGCTGTGTTCTTCCCGTTATATCAATATCATCGGCGTACGCGAGAAGTTGAACAGATTTTTGGAAGGTAGTGCCTCTGGTGTTGACGTTGGAGTTCTGCACTATCTTCTCAAGAACGATGTTAAAGAAATCGCATGACAGTGCATTGCCTGGTCTGAATCCTTTTTTGACCTCGAAAGATTCCGTTAGTTCGTTGCCAACCTTGATGGAGCAGCGTAAGTTCTCCATCGTCATTTTGCACAAGCGAATGAGCTTGGCAGGGATGCCAACACTAGACAAAGCTTTAGACAGTTCGTCTCTGTAGATGCTGTCATACGCGGCCTTAAAATCGATGAAAACGTGGTGGGTATCGATTTGGAGTTCATAGGTCTTTTCCAGGATCTGCCGCAACGTGAAAATTTGGTCGATGGTTGACTCTCCTGGCCTGAAGCCACATTTTTAAAAACCTGTGGCTGCATAAAAATGAGGGCCATTCAAGTGCATAGTTGCTCCATCTCTAGAAAACATTATGGCAGAAAAAGAAAAAATATAAAGGTTGGGGAGCACAGCACGAGTACAAAGTAATGCGATCCTTCAATTAACTTATTGGGTCAGTAGAGGTAGCCTATAAGAAGAAGGAAGACAAAACGCGGGTGGCTGCTCAAAGACACGTATATTACCACCATTTTTATTGTCTATCGTAACGTTACGTCAGCGTTTATTTATTTTATTAATTAAAGCTATAATTTAAGCTATATTCACACTTAGTAACATAGGCTTTATTTAGTTTTTAGCAACGCTGCTTATCTCGTGTTGCTAGGTGCTCTGATTAACGAGATACTCTCTATCTTATATTTACAGGGCTAGTCTTACCACCCACCCCCGTGAAGGGTTACGATTCCGACAAATGTAGCTGGCCTATTTCTCAGCAACAAAATAGCAATGAAATATGAAGTTGGATTCAAGGGGAGATTGTAGCGTAATATTACGTCAGGTTCTCAGTCGTTTCTCGCAAACTAAGAGAGGTTCAAAATCAATTCTTTCGGTACAAAATTGCAACAAATTCCCAGTGACTTAATATATTATGGGGGCTACGGAGGGGGTCAAAACAGCTAAATTCAGCGTGACGTAATGTATGGACGGCCCCTAGGCAAATTAAGCAATCATTGAATGCCAAACAAAAGAGCTGATGTCCAAACGTGAAATTTCCAAAATCGATCATAAAATGGATTGAAGATGTTCAATGCTAAATTTTACCAATGGGTCCGTGTCTATGTGATGTTTTAAGGCGGTTGATACTAATCCCAATAAGCCTGTAAGTTTTTAGCAGGAGAAGCATCTACCTCGTCTTACTTGAAATAATTTCATATAGATATATATCAGTTATTTCTCCATTTCCAACAGTCATATTAGAACAAAGACCTCCAATTTACAATCTATTTAAGTAACAGTGCAGTATTTTAAAATTTATGTTGAAAAATAATGTTTTCAATCAATTTAATGTCACTAAAAAAAAATGGAGTGAATTATCTCAATTTTGAAAAGCTAAATATGTCATTATCCAAAGTTACGGTTGACCATAGGTAGTTATTTTCTTCCAACATGAAAGAGGGACGACCAAAGCGGTCTGTCCTACAAAAAATATGTGTTTTTTCTGTTCGAATAGAAAACACATTTATCTATCTCGTTTACCAGATAAATATCTTGTTAATGCGATTTTAATTGCGACATGCGGATATCATTGCTACTTTGCCCGCATGCATTCTCTTCTTAAAACCGCTCTCTCTGCACCGTTCCATTTGTAGTGTAAACTTACATCAACTGTAGCTAATAATCGTCGGCAGTAACAGTTTCCATTAGAATACAAAAAAAGTCATGCACGACAAAGTCATGTTCGAGAACGTTTTACAAGAGGAATACCATCACCGCATTAATGGGAATAAACTAGATTTTAAAATTCCACTTTATAACGTGAATAAAATTGTGTGTATCGTTTTTAAAAAAATCTAATTATAGTGTAAATTTGCTACTTAATAACTCAATATTTTTGAAAAGATTGTGCCGCGCCACTGTGGCTCTATGTTTTTTCCGAGTTACTTATTTAATTGAAATTGAATAACCTAAACATAGAATTACGCTAACATTAACGAGTTAATTTTGAGATAATTGTAGGCCTTATGATAGAATGACTTGATGGAGTATCACATTGCATGGAGTTTTAAAGGTTTATAAAATGTTCTTAATTGTTACTTACTTACGTTCTATTTTTGCAGGGAGAAAATAAAATTAGACTTGATAATTGCTGAAAGTTTATTTTCATGAATGATGAATTTCAGAATAAACTTGAAAATGCAACTCTTTTGGGAATAAAGTAGATCGCAAGCTTTATGAACAATGTGATCATGAGCGAAAATAAATTTGTGAATGAGTGAGCATGGTTCTGCCTCTAGGGAAGTATTGACAATGCTTCCAATTATCTCGAAAAAGTGCTTCTCTTCTTATCTCAGCCGTTTGGAATCGGCATAAGATTCCTAACACACACTCACAGTCATTGTTGAAGAATGTGAGCCACGTAGTTCTTGGACAGGTTTTGTTTTCAGAACTGTCATTCCACCTTGATTACAATGCCTAATTAGACCTAAGCTGACTGAAGCCCCTAGAACTGGTTCTCCTGCTTCACCCTGCGGATACAGCCCTGCTGAACCGGTAGAGCTCTGTTCTGTCTTGAAAAAGGTCATTTCGACTATAAAAGAGATGCTGATCCAAGGTTCTTCGCCTGGCATGGTTGGGATAAGCAGAATCGCCAATATGTCCTATTTCACATTGCATCTATCAAAAGTAAGAGGAAGGCCTCTGTTGGAATGAAGCCGCTCAAGCGTGCAATTTCAAGATATTCGTCAAAGCCATAGCTCTCGGAAAGTGACCCCGAACAGGTTTTAACACCAAATTTTCAAGTTAGTTGATCCGAGCCTTGTTGTATAGAACCTCGTTAGAATAATAATGTACATGAGAAGCTTCTCTCCGTGGTGCACATAGGGAACCCAGTACCTTAAACCGAAGATTGGGTTCTAATCCCAGTGGCAAGTTGTTGATGGAAGCAAAGAGAGAGAGAGAGGGGGAGGAGGTATGCGCCCACTAAGACATGCCTCCTTTTCAACAGGCGGCAGCGGAAAAACTCCCAAGAGGGAATCAACGGTGGCGTCTACCGTTCCAGTCAGGATGAACTACTTAGTGAACACCTTTAGAGCTACTACGACATATTCGCGGCCAAGGCCTATAAGGAGCGGTTTGGCCGGCTCTTCGTCTTAGAATTAAACTAAAGACCTGGCCCTCCAGGTTGGGTGTCATGCGTCGGGGTGACTGCTCGGCTCCATAAAGAAACTATAGTTCCGAACCACCAACAAGCTTCGGTTACGGAATTAATGATGACGACCCACGCAAACGATTTAGGACGCTCAACGTCAACACCAGAGGCACAATCTTTCAAAAGTCCATCCAGCTACTACTATATACGCAGACGACATTGACATAATTGGAAGAACACAGCGTGGTGCCAGTGGAGCGTTTGTGAGTTTTGAGACGGAGGCCAGAAAGATGGGTCTAGCGGTTAACGAGGGCAAGACCAAGTTAATGCTGTCGACAAGAAAGGACTCATCGACGTCTTGGAGCAAATGTCAACATAGACAGATTTAACTTCGAGGTAGTTAAGGACTTTGTCTACCTGGGATCCGCTATCAACTCAGATAACAACACCAGCGCTGAAATCAAACGAAGAATCACTCTTGCCAATCGCTGCTTCTTTGGACTTAGAAGGCCTTAGTCATCTCCCGAGCAACATCCCGGTCCTCATGTAAGGTGCAGAGACATGGACCATGAAAACATCTGATTAAAACGCTCTCGGCTGCTTTGAGAGAAAAAATCTTCGAGTGATTTTTGGTCCTGTCTGCGTTAATGGATAACTGTACGAGCTGTACAGCGACACTGACCTAGCCAGAAAAGATAAGGTCCAACGACTTAGATATGGTTGGGTCATGTTGAGCAATGGAAAATAATGCTCCAGCTCGTAGAGTCTTCGAATTTAACTCGGAAGGACGTCGCATAAGAGGAACACCGCGACTCCGGTGGAGCACACAGGCGTGCGAAACTGGAGACAGTTAGCCAGAGACCGAGCAGGCTGGAGAAGTTTGTTGGGTGAGGCCCTGGTTCGACCTGGACTGTAGCGCCACCATAAGTAAGTAAGTAAGTTCCTATGTCAATTTAAATTATACCTTCGCTGATGCTTGCGAGAAGGCTTATGGTACAGCGGCTTACATCCGATCAATTCCATATGATGGGAAAATTATAATGAGACCATTCTGTGCAAAATCACAACTATACTTCGTTCACAAATAATTGTCAGCGTTGCTCTTATGGCAGAGCTTTTTTATCCACAAAGGTGCCTGTCTATATAAGAAAGGCAGAAAACATCTCGAACTGCCACTGAAAACGTTGTGACACTCTTGAGCTCACCACACAAATTGTTATTGTAATTTTCTTGAGCCGAGAGTATACCCCACACACATCTTCATATCAACACTAAAACGTGTCTTACCAGAGTAATATTAAAAGGGTAGTATACCTTAACTAGCCTACATTCGGCGACATGGTATTCGGAAGAGCGTTCGTAGTCGCTTCCATATTAAATTTAACTGTATCCTTGAATGAATGAATGAATACCACCGCGATG
>CAKKXW010000003.1:81101050-81111603 GCA_920937365.1 Sphaerophoria rueppellii
CCCCCCCCCCCCCCCCCAATTCTTTACATGCACCCAGAGAATTGTTGATAGAGAGTAAGGCACTCAGGCCTTGGCTCTTCAAGAGCTGTTTTTTCAATATAAAACTAGACAAACTATTGTCACTTAATTAAAACATAATGAAGTTTCAGGTTTTCGACTAACCTAATCAAAGTTAATTAAACCTTAAAATTATCTCGAAATTAAATCAGTTGGCAAAATCATATTAAATTGGTTTCATCGGTTATGAGCTTATTACCATAAAACTCTTGATTGACAATTTAGAATTTCGAAATAAGATTCTTATCACCTGCTGCGATCTGTTATTAGCTGAATGCTTGCTTGTTGGTATCAGGTTAAATATGTTGGTTCATGAATATGTTCTTACCTAGCTTTCAAACGTTGGGCGCCATTTAAAAGGGGAAACAAAAGAATTATTTGACAAAATATAACGAAATGGTGCCCAACGCACTAGGATTTAATCATCATGTTAAATTGAAAGAGAATAACGGGTACTCACTGCCAGGAAATCTTGGTGGAAATATTCGTCCGTGTCGGCTCAAAAGCCACGGGTAAAGCGGGTAGCTGTCTCTGACCATTCCGCCGCCAAACTGCGGATGTGTAGCAGGATGAAACATAATGCCAGGTCCAGCCTGACCATGCTGGTGGGCCAGTGCCGCAGCCATTTGGAACTGGGCGGCCAGAAAGTGAGGATTCGGTGCTCCGTGGTGAGGTAGTCTTAGAATGCCTGCATCTTGATTGCTCAAGTATCCCGGTGGCGGTGGTGGCAAAGACGCCGGATGATGCGGTTGCGATGAATTTGGTTTACCTAACTCACTCGGTGGCTGCAGGGGAAACGGTCTTATCAGTCCAGCTGGCAGGCCGGGCACAACAATGGGCCTGCCATTCAAAGTGACCGGTTGCTGTGGTGATGGCGGTGGTGGTGGTGACGATGTCGTGTGCGGTGCAGACGATGATGTCGATGGCAACTGAGGTTGTGGTGGCGGTGGTGATGTAGCTGACAATGGCGATGATGAGTTGACATTTCGTCTGTCATTGTCTCCTCCATCGATCGGCCGGAAGCTGTCGCTATTTCTTAATTCTAACGGCTGCTGAAGGGGTTTCTGTTGATGATATCGTATTTGGCAATTACTCCCGCTGCTGTTCGAACTCAATGGCCGCTCCGGAGGGCTGTCACAACGAACTGACGACGAGGGCGAAGACGGTCCGTCACCCACAATCGAGTCTATGCTAAATGCGATTTTCGGCTTTGCCGACGACGCGAAACTATTATTGTTGCCGCTGACAAAAGGATTTGTAACCGTTGCCATTGGCACTATGACACGCTGTTGACCGCAACTGACCATTTATATTGAGCACAATGTTATCAATTTATTTTCGTTTGACAGTTATGAATCAGTTAATTGACGAACGATATTGGACGGTAATTATTATAATCAAGCACAAGCACAGCGAATCCACTAAAAGCAAACGGTTGCGGTTGACATTATTTGACAGATGTCAAAATGTTATTAACACACGACGCCAAACAACGACGACACAATAGCGGCGGCAAAATACAAAAATCTCACCGCGTGTACGAGAATCAAAATCACAGAATAGCTGTACCCTGTGCACAACTAACGAGCGTTAAGCACACAATGAAAACCCATTGGCGTTCGATTGTGAATTGATATGGATATGATATCGTGGTATACGGTATACAGAACACATTGACACATGCTCGTGATTGTGTATGTGCAATCACACAGAACCGAAGGCAATTTCCAACCAGACCAGACAGATGGGCGCAGAAGAAACTGACAGAGTCGGAGTCGGAGAGTAAGAGCTGAGGAGAGAACAAAAAACAAAACTTGAAATCGTGGAATGGAAACCTGATTTCCACGAACACGAACAGAGTGATTGTTTTCTTTTTTCTTGTGGTGGCTTTTTGTGTTCCACCACTGTGCTTGTGCCATGTTAAGAGGGAGGAACTGATGAAAACTTGCTACGAAAAAGGCGGACCCAGCCGCCATATCGGTTATTTAGAGAGCACGTGAAAATGTTGTTTTGTGCAGTTGCATTGCATTGCACTCTCCCTTTGGAGCTTGCGAAGCAAAACGATAAACGATTCAAATTCTGAAGCAAAAATATCATCTTGCATCGTGCTTGGTGCAATTGGGCAATTAAGTCGCACAGCACACCTCTGGGCTTTGGTAAACTAAACAACCTGTATGCACTGATGTGTGTTTATTTTTTTGTTTACGTTTGGTTTTAAGAGTTGCATGGATGTTACCAGAAGAGACAGTTTTCTATATGAGGCAACTACCTGATTTAGACTCTATCATCTAATGGAGTTTCTTGTTAGTTAGTTTCTGAGCGTTAGGAGGTTTTTGAGATGAGCGTTACCATTTTCATCATTTAACACACACAAAACCGGACTCTAGGGAAGTGCCTTGTTGGTTTTCTTTTCGAATAGTGGAAAACGAATACCGTTTAACACATTTTAGTCCCTAGAATGACTTTGGGCTTTTTGAAATCTTAGATGTTTCAAGGCCCTGAAAGTGAGGAAACATGGCGGATTTTGTATAAGGATCTTAGACTTTCTTTATGATTCGCATCTTGTTTTTGTCAGAAAATGTTTAGACAGAGCGCTGAGAAATGTTAAATCATCTTTCCTACGCAGATTATTGACGAAGAAGGAACCCCTAGGCCTATGCTTTGCATTTCCACCCCATCCATGAAACCTTTGGTTGCAGATGCAGCTCAAAAAGATGCATAAAAAAGCGGAGCTGAAAAGAAGGACTCCAGCTGCTCTCGAGATGTATAAGCTTTGTCCATCAGGAAATCGTCATCGACTTCTCAGAAAAAAGAAGTAGGAGCATGGACACAGAGGAAAAGAGATGCCACAATAGAGATAACCCACCAGTAGTTTTCTTCCTCGAATAGAAATCCTGTATAGCTTATTAAGAAGTTTAATATAGTTGAACCACTGTCAGTGATGAGTAAATGGAAAGACAACCACGTAAATGAAAAACAAAATTCCACTAGTGACATAGAACCATTTGACTAAGTACCCAATCTGGCTCTGACAAATATAAGATAGCGATATCTAAGCTTAGGTCCAACAAAGCCACTGGAATAGTAGGTACTATCTAAACAATTGAAGCAGTACGTCAATAACCTTACAGGTAGTTAGCAGTGTGGCAAGTCTTGGATAAAATAGTGTAAGTTCGAATCGATAACTGCCATACCTTTTCATAGACTTCAAGGCCGCGAGTGTTGGCATACCAGAAAGACTCAGCTGTCTGTGTAAGATGACGATGGAAAAATCACGCTGTTACATGATTTTCGGATCACTGTTAAGCGATTTCTTCAACATTATTCTTGAAAAGATAGTGTAAAATTCAAACGTCAACACCCGGATGCACCATCTTTCAAAAGTCCAAACAACTACTGCTATAAGCAAACAAAATTGACATAACTGGCATACTATATAGCTTGATGTCAGTGGAGCGCTTGTGAGCCTTGAAACCACCCAACCTCGACTTCTTGAAACAAAAATCGCAATAGACTGATTAAAGTAGTAGTTTAGGACTTTGTCTATATCTGCGATCCACTTTAAATTCAGACGACTCCAGTGCTGGGGCAGTGTAGTGCCCGTGGCGTAGTGGTTATGTGTGTTGACTGGACACAGAACTAATGGGTATAAAGTCTTTATTTCATCTTTCATGGGTACTGCCTCTTGTGGAGAACTGACCATACTTTCAAGAGTATCAATCAGTCATGAAAAAGTGCTTATCAACTTTGCGTTTGGAATCGGCGTTTAGTTGAAGGATGTTAGCCACTTAGGCCTTGGCTCTGCGAGAGCTGTCTCGCGACTCTATTAATTTTTTCACACCATTGCTGAAACCAAACTAAGAACCATTCATGCAAATGCCAAACCCTGCTTCTTAAGGCTTACCTATAAGGCAACTGAGCATAGTGAAGTCCTCTCTTCCTTCACAAGGGGAAAATGGTTCATGAACATGATACATAAACCTTGTAGGCATCCAATTTGAACAGTTTAGGTTGCTGCGAGAGAAAAACTCTTCACGTAATTTGGAGAGAAAAAGGAAAAAGGCATGTGCCTACGGGCGCTAGGCAACAAAGGGGCGCGCCGGCGCAATGATTTTTATAATTGGCAAATAATGGGAGTTCATATGTGGTTGTTAAATAGCAAACTTATGAATTCGAACCGCACTTGCCACTTAAAATCGGTCCTGAGCAACTTACAGTACCTACATAGTATTTCACTTTCGGCATTCGACTTAGCTTCTTTTAACGCCTAATTTCTTGAAAAAGTTCTACCCCTCAAAACTCGATTTCTCATTTCAAATGACTTCTAAGTCAGTTCTTCACCAAGTACTCTCGCGTTAGAACTTCGATTTAAAACTTTGTTGTAGTTAGTACCTACTTCGATAAAATTAGACCCTCGAAATCGGGGGTCTATAGTGCCCTGGAAATCGGTTTATTTAAAATTTCGTTTTTTTCATCTAGCGAAATGAATTGAATTTGTAATCATTTTTGGAAAATAAAGTAATACAGAAAAATGGGTTGGACGTTCGTATATCGTCACCCATTATTCTCTTTGGATCTAATTTTTGATGATTTCCTACGAATACGATGCGAACGTTATGCTGGAAGAACGGCGTTTTTATCCAATGTCAATACGTGTCACTATTAACACATGGGACGACACCGATTTTTTCGGCGCTTCCGTTCAACAAAGCAAACATTTTCAGCAGTCCATCAACTGGTTGAAGAAGACCTTCAACATCTACAATCACGGTAAAAATTGGAATGAATTAACCATGCACTTTTTCTTGACAGCTTATGGGCACGAGTAGGATTCGAACCCACGTTCTGCGTAAGAGCTCATAAACACCTCGCTACGGTCATCGTAGAAATAAATATAGGTACACACATGTGTCGAAATTCTAAACCGAGATTCACTAGATCGAGTTATAAAGAGAACTTAGAACTGTGTGAAAAAATTAGGAGTTAGTGTTGTTGATTCTTATTATTGTAAGGGCAAGTCACCTAATTGTCGAAATTCATCGTCGGATAGTAAAGATTTTGACGAATTATAAACCTCAGTTATCTGCTTTCTAGATTTGGCTTACAAAATTTACGGTTCGGCACATCTTAATTAAAATAATTCAAATCGAACTCGTAAGAAATCCGCCACTGCCCGGCAGCAACAGTTTTGGCTAAAAGCTTCAATAATAAATTGTACAGTTTTCTAAACCATCTGAAAATCAGCCAGTTCTATTAATTTCAGTTTGTCACTTAAGCCATACTAGGAGCTTAAAAGTTATTTAAAAAAACTCATACCTTAAGGTACAAACAGGGTAAAAGGCATATTATTTTGATGCTGATTTTCTATAGTTTAAAGAAGTCTCACACTTAACGCCCAACTACTCCGTTCAACCAGCCATCAAAAATAAAGAAGCCCACAAAAATATACAACACTGTACACATGGACTCTAAAACAGCTAGTAGCCGCAACGCTCAGACTATAAAATCGCAAATTACATGCAAATAAAATAAACTGAGACAAATATGTATTGTTCGTATTTTTATAATTTAAGTTTTTTTGACATTTCATAATTCGCTGGTGGTTTTTGTGGAAAAAATGCCAAGTGGGATTCAAATTTCGTTGGAAAAGCGAGCAATGAATCGTACTATTTAAAGTAGTAGTTCTTCCACCGCCACCGCTTGTTGAATAGCAACAAGTTATGGTGTTTAGGGCAATTAAGATTGTTCCTAATTTTGTCAATTTTTTTTTTTTGATTTTATCTCCTTCCGAGACTCCCACTCACCCAAAGGCTATGGCTATAGACTGTCTTTTTGTTCGAGCATCTCTTATTTTTTTTTTTTATTATTTGCACCCACTCAAGGGATTTTTATACCCTTTTTATGCCAGAGACACAGTGAGTGCATTAGGAAGAAGAGAAGGGGTTGAAAAGGAGGTGTCGGTGTACATTGGCCTTAAATTCTTGAACATTGTAATGACTGGGAAAGACAGATTGTGGAAGAGAGTTCCACATTCGCGTAGTACGGCTAAAAAATGATTTTCTATACTTAAGAGTACGTTCGAAGTTGAAGCTTTTCAACGCTCAGCACATGCTGAATGATGAGGTCAGTCGAACGTAATGACGAATAAAATTGACATCCATTGTACCAGACTACAAGGAAAGTATTATAAGGAGACCTCCACTAACATCGATCAACATCATCAGTTCAGTCGAGCAAGACACATCCCGGAGTTAACAACCAACAGACATCCAACAGCGGTCAAGGAGTACTTATCGTAAGATCACCCGGTGAAAGCCGGTAAGAACCTGCCAGCGAAATCCGTAAGTACCAGCTGACAAAAGCCGTAAGATCAGCCGGCGAAAGCCGTAAGAGTCTGCACATGGAGGTGAATATGATCTATTAGCAGAAAATTGAGCTTTAAAATCTAAGAAAATCGAGCTTGACTCCTGAAGATAAGAACATGTGACAGTCAAACCGATGATTTTGAACATTCACTCATCGGCGTATTTCTCGTCCCACGAATTCGAAAAGGGTTGCACGGAGAAACCGGAAACAAGGTGGATCAGATTGAAGCCGCAGTTTTGACATTATCATCTTACAAAAATCTGTTACGGAAATGAAGACTCCGGATTGCGAGATCGAGATCGATATATTTACTGAATTGAAAACTTGCCGTCTCTAATTTTGTATGGCATAAGTAATAATAGGTATTAGTTGAATGGTGAGAACTTAGATTCGAATTTTTTTACTGCCGAATCATCATAACTAAACGTCCTACTCCCAATGTATTCGCTAAACAACTTCATCAAATAGCTGATGTACACTACTATCTGGGCATCTGGCAACACCGAGGAAAACATTTTGCATTTAATTTTAGTGCCATTGATCGTTTAATTTATCAACAAATGACACCTCTTAAATCTGCCATTCCATAATCCAGAACAGAAAAAGAAATTCATCCAAATAGGAAAAACATACTAACACACGCGATTGTATGTGCAGCATACACATTGCACACATAAACATTCGCACAACTACGACGCTTTTCCAATAAATGTGCATCTTTACCGTTGATATTCATCTCTGTCAGACATTTCCCGCGCAGGGCATTCGATTGGTTGTTAACATTCCAGTTTCAAAGGGCGTTAAGCCACGCCCCTCGTGTAAGCTATTATATACATTCGTTTCCTCTCCACATCATGAGACATCATGAACTGAAAGAAAAAAAAGAAGAAAACCGATACAAAATCACGTTTGTGTGCGTTTGTTTCTGGAATTTTCAGTCCCATTCTGCAAATTGTTATTTTTATGCGAATGAAAACGTTTTGCGAAAATGAGTGCGAAGAGTGCAGCAGCAATTATTTCATTAGAGAAGAATAAATGGCTCTCTAACCGGTCTCGTTAGCAATTTATTAACAGACAAAGCCTTTCTTTATCCCTGCTTCCCCTACCAAGTGAATGTGTCAATTAGCAGATAAACCCGTTGATTGTTTACGAGGCGATGCCGTTCGATGGTTTTGGTTGCTCGCTTTGCATGAGTGTGGGTGCTACATTGAGTATGGCTCTTATGAGTAGAAAAGAGAAGAGAGAAGCGAGTTTGTTCGATTTCCAAGATGGAGTCTTATGGTTATGGTGTTGGTAGATTTTTGTAGCAATTCGACCAGTTTGTTGTTTGTTCATTTTTATACCAATTGAGTTGATGATGAAGAGCAGCTACAACAGTACCTAGAAACTATATGCACAGATAATTAACTTATACAGATGTCTCATCCCTGCAGAAAAAAATGAATTATTTTTTGCCCTTAACAGACAAAGCCTTAACAGACAAGGAGCTTTCGTGAGCTTTTTTCTTTGCCTAAGTATTCATTTATAGGAGATGAGATGAGCCAAAATAGATTTTGTATGCATTAAGTGAATGTGTTAAAGCTTTTGGAAAAAGCTTTTTTTTTGGTAGCTTTCAGTTTCATATATCATTTCTCGCCATAAGGGTGAGACATCTGTATAAATTTATTATCTGTGCTATATGGGAACTGCACGAGTAGATGTAGATTGGTTTGATATCAAAATGGTGGTGGTGTGAATGTGCGGTGTAGACTGTGGAGTTGGAGAAATGGAATTAATGTCGTTTTGTATTATTTGGATTTTTATTCTTTTTCTGGTTTTTGCCTCCCGTCCGCTGCTGTTGACACAACTAATTGGAATTATTTGCTCAACAAATGAGCGTCTGGCTGTTATTCGGGTCCAATTAAAGTGGAATCGCTGTGAAAATGAATGTGGGGCGTTGTGTGTGCTTGTTAAGCAGTAAGCGATAGATATCTAAAGGGTGATTCGATTGCTGGAAATTAGGGATGGGGTGAGAAAGTTTATTTGCTGAAGGATTTTAGGGTTAAATTGGATAATTCTTTTAGGAGAGTAATGTTCGCTTTTTTTGTTAAGTGAGTTTTTATGGTTAATTTGATAGTTTTTTTCGTTTATAGAAGGTAACGTCTAGACTAGACTCTGAAGTGAGGAGAGTGGTAAGGGTTGGTTGATATGAAGATTAAAGCTAATTCTTTAAGAATTTTACATATAAGAAAGGAAAATAATTCGGTGGATAGAAAAAAAAACACTTTTAATATTTTCTTAGTTCTTTTTTTTATTAAAATAAGATTTGACGACTCCGGAACGCTCTAGCAGATATTGATGAAATTTTCATGGTAAATACAATTGTATTTAGGGATGGTTCATGTAAAAGAATAGATTGAAAGAAACCTTACCTACGGAAAAGTCGTTATAACGGAAAATCAATAATAGATCGAAAACTTGATGTTATATCTATACGGTTTCAGTTCCAGAATGGCTTATCGAATGAAAAAAAAAAGAAAAGTTCCCGATGGAAAATTCAGAAAACTCTGAGGAAGGACGATTCATTTCAAGACCGCAAATTAATGTTTTTCCCTTGAACCATTCACTTATGTTTTTTTAAAGATCTCTCAGGAGTCAGGGTTTATCTGCGATATCTCCAGCGAGACAAAATTCGCGGGGTCAGCTCGTCAAACATCATTCACAAATTTTCTGGTTTTCATCTACTAACAAGGTTTCATAGTATGAACTAACTCTGAATTGCGTTCTGATGTTGAAAGAATTCAACTATGCCGTGCGTAGTTCTAAAAATTAAATCATCAAGTCGTTCTGAAGCGCATTGTGTTTGTGTCAAATTGTTATACGATTCGTAACTATTCCCGGCTCATCCCTAATATAGGTGAATTAAAAGAGCTGACCTGTCAAAGTGATTTGTCTGCTTGCATTTCAAAATCGAACATTTGTGCTTAGTTCAAAGTTTTTGTAATAAATTATAATGGAGATTTTATTTATGTTCTTTTAAAGGAAATTCCATTATGTATGTTTGAAAATTTGACAGATCTACAAAACCCTTCACCCTTCACCACTACATTCTTTTCCTCCTTCCCCATCACGCTTGTGAAATCACAAAGCTTTTTCCAGTATCTGGGCCACAGATGAGTTTAAAAGGGAGATGGGAAAACAAGCTGTCAAAATGACAATGCCTTCAAGCTATGGTTCAAGTTTACTGCAAGGGTATGCGGGTTTTTACCAATATTATCTCAGTAAACTTGGGCAAGCCACCTCATTTTTGATCCTATTTTTTTTTTCTCATTTATTCACATATACGAGGTAACGGTAAAATAAAATTTGCGGTATCCGGAGGGTAATACGTAAGTCAGTTTCCGATCTCCTTTTGTCTCTGATCTGGGGTGGTGTGCGTTACAGTATTATTGCCATTCGCATGTTCGCATGATAAAATAATTGTTGCTGCACTGTCTAACTTACCAAATAAATGATAAACGCTAAATGAAAGAAAACAAATTAATTCAAAAGTTAACTCTGCTCGCATGGGCTGGGAATGAGATATTTAAGGACGGCAAAAAGTAGCTTAATACACTCTCCAGCCTCTTAACTACCTAAGCACAAAAAAATCATGTCCTGCTCAGTTGCGACGTGTGAGCCGAACAAACAAACTGACTTTCCTATTTATAATATTGGTGCATAAATATAGTATTACGAACCTTGTGATGGACACCAAAGTGAAAATCTGGTGAAAACTTACTTCTTCAGTTTGACGAACCAAAATGGACTAAAATTTTACTTAACAGACCAATAACAAGTTCTCTTTTGGGTTCTGGAAGGAACATATCCTCAATACATCAAAAGCAAAATTGGCTCGCATTCGCCGCAAAACACAAACTCAGCACATCATCTACAGCTGCTGTGCATCCCATTTAAGTAACCGCACTTTCATTGTCTAAGCCCCTTGAGATAAAAATGTTGCAACTTCAAGTTATTTATATGACACCCTTTCTCTTGAACAATAACCAGACAATTCATTTTAAAATCAGGTAAAACCAAGCAGTTTGACTTCTTCATTCAAAAGTGGTCTAAAAGTGAAACCACAGGTAGTGTTCCAAGCATTATGATAT
>CAKKXW010000003.1:81113854-81125124 GCA_920937365.1 Sphaerophoria rueppellii
CCATTCACAACATTCCAAGAATCATTGGAAATCAGCGAAATTCGAACTTGAAATTTCCAGATTGACCAGTTTTCAATTCCTTTAAGTTTGACGATGCGTGCAGTTTCAGTTTCCATGTTTCTCTTTTGCTCAAGGCTGGAAGAAAACTTACTATTGCAATTATATCAATTTTTTGAATAATTTAATTTAAATTTCCAGGAGTAACGATCCTGGGCCCATAACCTGATAAGAAAAGTTCCTTAAGAATAAATGAACTTGATGAGTTGCTTATTAAATTAATAAGTTGTTTATTGAACGGATATTGTTACAGAACTGACGAAAAGAAAAATTATTTTCATAAGAAACAAAATCCTAGTTAACTAAATTATTAATATTATAAAGTATAAATTGACAAAGTAGACTTTTAATCTCAACAGCAATCAATTGAACGGCAAAAACAAATCGGTCTCTCACCAAATGCAATCAATTGATAGAAGATCCTGGGTTTGCTTGGTTTTTGGCTTATTCAGCCACTCCATTCACTGCTTGGATCGCTTTCGTACTCCTTTTTGCGGCCTCATTTGCCGTAGTCTTACTAACAGATACTGTTGATATGGATGGATCTATAAGAATTTCATAAGTGTTTTAATTTCCTTGTAAAAAAATCAGAGAAATGAAAACACTTATGTATGAAATTTTTTGGAATGCAACAAGAGACCTTGTCAAAATTCCCAAAAAAGAGGTTGAGCCATTTTTGACATATATAAATAGAAAAGAGTGTAATAAACTCAAAAATTGATTTCTTTTTTCGATGTTTTTGTTATTGAAGAATATATTTTAAATAATATCTTGGAATGCAACATCACTAAGGATAATGTTAAGTTAATTTTGAAAGATCGGTAAAGCCGAAATGGAGGTATAAGGGAATAATCCAAAAATCAGCCGCAAAGCCCCAAGTTACAGTGGCGTATTATCCTAAATGCAAACTAGGCATGTGCCTCGGGGCGCTGGCAGCAGAGGGGCACGTGGGTGCAGCGAATTCATACATATTATGTGGTTGTTAAAAAAGCAAACTTATGAGCTCGAACCTCAGTTCCAACTTATGTTAAAATAAAAAGCGTTCCTTAGCAATTTCACTTACAGTGTCAACTCGGTTTGCCTATTCGGTGTTTTGGAATTTCGATTGTATTATAGTAGACTTAACGTAATGGTCGAAATTCATCGGCGGATGGTAAGGATTTTGACGGTTTAAAAACTTCATTTTTCTGGTCTTTAATTACAGAGTGTCCGCCGCGAACGTATACTTCTTGTTTGTTTGTAATTTTTTATTAAGAAAGAGAAAGGATCTTATATTGATAAATGTTTTATTTAATGTCGGGAGTTATATATGGAATACAATATCAGGTAAATTTCCACCTCTGTTAGTCTTATGAATGTGAGGCCTTTTGAGCACATTTTTCATTACATTCTCACACATTTCACGCGGTATTTCATTAATTTCATCACGAAGATTTTGTTTGAGTTGCTCAAGCGTTTCTGTTTTGTTTGCATTAACCTATAGCTTTTCAGATATCCCCACAAGAAGAAGTCAGTAGCAGTCAAATCAAGCGATCGTGGTGGCCAATCAACATCACCATTTCTTGAAATAACTTTTTGTGGTGTTGTGGAAAGAGACCTCGTAGTACCTAATTCCTTTGTGATTCTTCCTTGCTGTATGCGATGTAAGTTGATACCACATCTTAATCAAGCCCAAAGCATGCAGCTGTGGCGTTAAAAAGTTTTCAATCACAAAACGTTATCGCTCTCCATTCACAGTTACCGTTAAGCCGTTTTCATTTTCAAAGAAGTATGGTCCAATGGCAATGATTCCAGCCTCCTGACCAAATTGCACACCCGGCTGTAACTTTTAATGAATGCAAGGTGACTGTTGAATAATTTGAGGGTTTCCCATTGCCTAGAACTGACTATTCTGTTTATTCACATATCCATACAAAAGAAAATGTGCCTCGTCATTCATTATGACCGTAATTTTCACAGTAATCCATGACTGATTTTGATAAAATGTTTTAAAGATTAAAACACGTTGGTTTATGGAATATTTTTCTATAATAAATTTGATATGTGTCTACTTCACGATTGCCAAAAATATATATATATTTTTTTTTTATAATGAGCACACACTCAAGGGGTTTTTATACCCTTTTTATGCCATAGACACAGTGAGTACTTTAGGAAAGAAGGAAGGGGCTAGAGAGGAGGTGCCGGTGTACATTGGTTTTAAATTCTTGAACATTGCAATTATCGGGAAAAACAGAGTATGGAAGAGAGTTCCACATTCGCGTAGTACGGCTAAAGAACGATTCTCCATACTTGAGCGTACGACCGAAGTTGGGCTCGAGTGTAAGCTGATGGGCATTCCTGGAAGCGCGGGTATTACGGTTGAATTGTTTAAGGGGTGGAATGAAACTGGCTATTTCTCTAGAGCACTAACCGTAGAAGTAATGATAAAACAGAGAGAGACACGAAACGTTACGACGGTGTTCCAATGAAGTGAATGAGTTAGTGATATCTCTATCACCAACCATTCTTACAGCTCTTTTTTTTATTCCATCCAAGAGGTAAGTAGCTGGAGCACCAGCCCAGAGATGTGAATTGTACTCAAGCTTTGGACGGATATGGGATATAGATGATAGCCAGATCAGACGGGGAGAAAAATTTCTTGCACCGTCTTAAGAAACCCAAACATCTTGCGGCATTTTTGGCGACATCGCGTATGTGCTCGGACCACAAGAGGTGGTCAGTGATGCACATACAAAATATGGCAAAATATGAACTGTCAAGAGTAATGTTTATCCAAATGGCGGCAAAACAAAGTAGTATAGGTTTCTTCCCGGCGGCGGATACCCGGGGAATGCGATTCGTCGAACCGAGTTGCAACTCGGTTTGCATAAAAACCAAATCGAGTTAACTTGGTTTACAAACATTACGATTCGGTACGTCATTAGCTAAAATATTATAAACTGAAATCGTAGGAACTTTGGGAGAATATCTATCGATCTCATGAAAACTTGTTCTCTTTTTCCATGGCCCCCATTTCAACGCGTTTTTCTAAGGTGCGGTACAGCGGTTTCGGTGAAACTATACTACGAGTTATTTCTAATATAGGGGCGCCGCCGATGAGATGCTTGCCTATGGCGCCTTCAACGCTTAATTCGCCAGTGCCCAAGTATAAGAATTTCACTTTGATACAGGGCCAGTAAGGCGTGTAGATAATAATCTGAAAAAAATAAAGGATTTTTTAACTTGTTTGGGGCCTTTTCGCTCTTTCCCTAAATTTGCCGAGACTTCCCACCCATTTTGGAACAATTCTGCCTTATGTTAAACATGGAAACAAATTATTTGCATGTCACCATTAGTGCACAAATTCAAATTAACTTCAGCTGCTCAGAAAAATTAAAACAGATTCTATTGTAGAGCGACGGCCGGCGTTGCTGTTACGCTTAAAAAATTAATAATAATAATGTTGGTCTCTCTCATTATATCTATCACACGTTCGAACGAATTCCGATTTTGCTTAAAGTCCATATATTAAGGGCCCATAGCCCACAACAAGGTGTGAATCTCAATTGCCCACTTTTGTTGTTTTGTTTTTGATTGAATAAATTTGAACTGACTGATTGAAATGCAGATCCGCAAATGAGAGATTTGCACATCAATGACCATCCATCGGGTCGTTTGGTTGACAAGTTAAGGTGTGGCTATATGGCAGTCCCAATCCAACCAGCCATCATAATGCCCAAATTAGTCAGTCAAAAACCGATTTCACTTTTTATGGCCTCATTACCTATGCAAAAGCTTAACGATCTTCGAAAGTGTCAACAAAGCTCACAAATGGCAAACTGACACCTTTTGGGTGTGTTTTTAATTCACATATTATTATCGGTCGATGTCTATTTTTTCGTATGATAAATCCTTGAAATTATTTCGCCATAAAAATGTGGAAATATTAATTCTACCGTTAAAGTCAGAATTTGACAAACAATGACAGCAGTAATTGTCTTCGCATAATCTGCGAGAAATTTCAATTTACAAATCCTCGTGTCAGAATGTCAGCTAGTCATCTCATGGAAAACCATCCGCAGGTATGCCTTGGTTTTGGAGTAGAATAAGGCAACCCATTTATATCAAGCATTAGTTATGGTCACATCAAGATTCAAGAGAGCAGGAAGCTAATTGTCTTCAACTTAAGGTAATACACCGCAGTAATAATCTGTTTGCTCTCCTCTCGACTACCGACCGACCGACCGTAGGTTTCGACTAGAATTGAATCTGACTTGGCTGCAGTGCAATTTTCTTCTGTCACGCCCACTGAACGGTTTCTTCATTTTTATGTTTCCCTGCGTCAGAGTCGAGTCTGCTACTGTTCGGATGCGTTTCCAAATTGCGATTTCATTTCATGCGGTTTGTATGTCACTCTCGGAATGGTTTTGTGTTTTATGATGCGGCTTAAGTGTCCTTTCCTTTTATGGCGAAGGCGTTGATGGCTGTAAAATCGTGGATCTTTGTAGGTTTAATTTTTTTGGCGGGTAGGCATGTTTAAAAGGCTCTCTAATAACCGTTGATAATTGGATTCGGGATAAGAAAATACCACATTTAAGTCGTTAAGCTTCGGAGTGTTGGAATTTACCTGGTGACCTTTCCGGAACGACTCACATATCCTTAATTTTTCTCGAGGATGAGAATGACAATCGGGAATTAGTGATTATTATGGTTTTATTTTTGTTGCAATGTTTGTTTTTGTTTGTTGTTCCTGAGAAATGTTGAAGGCTGCGCGAGAAACAGTGTGATCGTTTAGTATTTATGTTGGAAATCCAAGGCTTAGGGTCATGATTCCTCGAACGCAGAAGGATCAGTGTTATTGGTGCGATAAAGTAAAATATTTGTAATGAAATGCGAAGGCGTAAGCGATCGATGGTATTTAGGATGCGTGGATTTACAAATATTCTGCAGAAATGAGCCCAAACATTGTTCGCATATCAATCGATCACTGTACTGAGCTGGAGCTGGGTATTCTGTAAAGACATTCATTAAACAAATACCTAGCATCTTTTTTCATCAAATAATGTTCACAACAACAAGAAGGACTACCTTGAGGGACACCAGAAGAAGCAACGAAAGGATTGGATAAGTGGTTTCTAAACAGGACTCGATATAGCCGGTCCTCCAAGTATGATTTAACCCATTGGATGAACGAAGGAGAAAAACCAAAGGTTCCAAGCTTAAAAAAAAACTATTTGGTGATTAATTTTATCAAATGCTTTGCTGAATTCAGTGGTAGGTAATTACATCGACCTCGTAACCTATTTCCATATCATTAAGGGACTCAGACACAAATTGGGTTAAATTCGTTCTAGTAGACCTACCTTTGATGAAACCGTGCTGATGGGGACTAATCATAGATTTAACATGAAAGAAAATTGAGTAATAGATTATGGATTCGAAAAGTTTGGGTATGGCAGAAAGCTTGGCTATTGGGCGATAGTTAGAATATTGTTCTTACAACCTTTTTTGTGGATGGGGAAAATGAAAGAGTCTTTCCAAGCGGAAGGAAAAATAGATTGAGAAAGTGATAGACGAAAAAGAGATGCTAGTGGGCCATTGAGGTGAGGGACACATTTTTTTTTGGCAAAAAAAAAAATTGCAAAAAGATTGCCTATCATTTTGGGATCTTCGAAAGAAATGTTATCAAATTTGAGAGAGGGAGGGAAGTTGTCAGATTTCTTTTTAGCATCAATGAATTGATAAAACCATTTGGGAACTGAAGTTAAGGATGATTGCATTCTTCTTAGATATTCCTGATATGATGATTCGCAGATTACAGAAAATTCGGAAGAAGCTTGTTGGTATTGTGAAAAATCAAATGGGCTCATTGATTTCAAGTAGTTTTTCCAGAGTTTGTTTCTCCGGTTACGGAGTGAGCGAAGTTCCCTGGAGTATCAAGGAGGAGAATATGAACAGTTTTTTTTTTTTTTTTTTTCTAGTGATAGGACAACAATGCATGATACAATTGAAAATTGAAGTGTAAAAGAAGGAAACTGCTATGTATAGGTACAAGAGTGGTTGGGCTTAAAAATTGATTAAAATTAATTTCATTTAAGAGTTTATTTAGCGATTCAAAATCACAATTGCGGAAGTTAAAAGTGAATGATTCTTCACAATCATTCATGGGCATGTTGTTAGAGTAGGAGAAAATGAGTTCTAAAGGAGGGTGGTAGTCGCCTAGTGTCGATAACAGATGTTAACTTTTTTGACAAAGGAGTTACAAGGTTCGGATGAAAAAATAAGATCTAGCAGTCTGGCCAAGCTATTGCAAACTGCGCTGATTTGGCCTGCCAACCAGAATAGCCTCTTTTTCAAATAGAATGTAATGAGGGCATCATCGGACGGGCACCAGACCAAATCAGGTAGATTGAAATAGCCTAGGATAAAAATCTCATCATTAGGGGTGGTAGCTTTGATTAGAGAGTTGATGGGGTCAACAAGAGATACATAAGCGTGGATAGGCTGTGACGGGCGTATGTAGCAGCATACAAAGTAAAAGGAGCGAGAGGAGTTACTTATTTTAACTGAAACAGACTCAAAAAGTGAAGAATTAGAAATCGTGAGCAAAGTTGCGTTGAATTTGAGTATGGCTAAAAGGACGCCACGACCGGAACGACCAACATCGAAAGAAGAGCCATCCGCACGGAAGACCATGAACTCAGAAGTAAATAATTTGCTGTCAGCTATGTTGGGGCAGAGATTGGTTTCAGATAGGGCAAATACGTCATAGGGTAGCTTCTGTGTGTTTAGAAAAACAGCGGAGGTCTTTGAGCGTAACCCCCTTACGTTTAGGTAGTAAACTGAGATTCAGTTGTTCCGAATAGATACCACTTCCAACTCCGTAATCGGTCTTTGAACCGTCTGTATAGAAGTGTACCGTATTGTCTTCAAGGGGTCTCTCTTCATCCCAAGAAGATCTTAAAGGGATTGAAACTTGGAAGCTATTATCAAAAACCATTTTTGGGGTGGTATAGTCCAAGTCTAGGCTATCTGGGACAGATCTGAAATTGCCTAGAATAGTAGTATGACCAGTATTGTTACTGTTCCATTGAGAGGTGGCTCTAAGCCTCACACATGAGTTGGCTGCCACCATTTTGGAGAAGATGTCATGAGGTGTTAGGTTTAAAAGCACTTCCAGGGCTGCGGTTGGTGTTGAGAGAAGTGCTCCTGTGATGCACATACCTGCTGACCGCTTGACTTTGATGAGTTTATTTAGATTTACCATCTTGTCCAGTGCGGTCCACCACTGTTCTATTTTGTGTGAATTGACGTCCAAGCCGCTTTGCTTAGCCCAATTTGTTAGCCTATTTAAGGCATTTTGTTGGAGTTCCAAGGGAACTTGGAGATGTTTCCCAGATACGGATATTGCAACGTCGTCAGCATATGAAATCACCTTGAAACCCTCTACTTCCAATGATGTTAGTAGGTCGTTTGCTACCATGATCCATAAAAGAGGCGAAAGAACCCCACCCTGGGGGATTAATAGTAGCAGCCGATAACTGAAAAAAAGCGTTTGTGAGAGAAGAAGATTCCGAAGACGATATATTATGTAGATCCACTTTACTAAAGTTTCCACTCACTTGGTGGGAACTTAATACATCAGCTAGTTCCCGTGAATTTATTTCCCTGCACCGAAGCGATCACTAAAATAAAAAAAAAATGTATGGGTTAGTCACAGGACTCTCTTCAGTTCCTATACCTTAAAACACCACAAATCTTCTTCACTGTCACTGATTCACACGATGTCTGTGGGCTGTCAGTTTTATTATAAACAATTACTTAAACTAATTTCCAAAGCTCGAATCCATAACACATTTGAAAATTCATAAATGCCACCTCATTATTTGTATCTACACACCCCACTCAGCAGCTCAAACTCTCAACAAAACTAATGTTTCCCGCAACACATTTCGACACATTCTTGCTACACATCCATCAAATTCGGGAAAACAAGCAACAAACTACAAGAATCTGTGAAAATGTGCGGTCATAAAATTTGTTGAAAATTATCGAAAATCATTAAAAGCATTCACCACTTAGCCAAATTGTTTGAAAAAAAAGTGAATTTCCTGAGTTTCATAGAGCGTCAATAATAATCAAAGTTCAGTGCAAGTAGAATGGGCTTTGAGGTTCCAAGACAAATCGTCGCTCATTAATTTATCCACTCATCATCAATTGTGAACCCATTAAGGCAGCGGGCTTGACTCTGCTGCCACTCCCGGAAAAACAAAACCACAACCCAATTAAAAGTGGTGGAAAATCCAGCGAGGAAAACTCTCCAACTTAAGAAAACAATTCATTTTAATTTCCATTTCGGGAGAGTTCTCATATATTTGCTGGAGTACGGGAGACAGGCACAGGGTGTGACGCCGCGCCGCCGGAAGAGAGGGAAACGACAATCCCATCTGGCTGCTCCATTGGCTGCTTGTTAACATTAATTGCCACAAAATGATTTCGTGTTCTTAACTAAGAGGTTTTGTGTCTTTCGGGTCAATGTGTGAAGTGGGGTGCTTGTCAGCACCCTGTTCGATCGTTTCTGATGTGTTTTCCTGCATCGAGTAAGCAGAAATATCGAGAAGTCAATTAAATCCAAACTCGGAGTCAATGAGGGAAATACGAGAGCTGAACAGTGCAATGAGTGCGTAGTGATGATATCTGCACTTAAACGCGCTGATCATTACCTCAATCTGCAGATGCAGTTTGTTCAAAAAGTGATGATGACATGGAGATTGCCTGTATCGGAACATCCTGGAGTGTAAGCGCTGATGATGCGTTGATGGTGTGCGCGTAAAGTTTCTTAAAATAGAAAACGATCGTTCGCGTCTTTCGTGTGGGAAATGGAATATTGGTTTATTGGAGGCAATCAATTAATTAATTTATTTTTGGTTATTTCACTTTTGAGTGTGCTCGGAATTAAGATAAATGTTTTGAGTGATTAACATGGTTTCTTAGAGTTTTGATTTAAGTGCGAAAAAGTTGGATGTGAATTTTCTGGGAAAGAAGAAAATACTTGCATATTAACAGTGCTGACTGCTGAGTCACTAAGAGCGTAATCGTTATGTGCGTTGATCATGTAATGCCTTCTTGATCATAGAGGATTTAAGATCCGCAGAAAAGTTTTTATCAACTCAGCCGTTCGAAATCGGCTTAATGTTGTAGGTGCCCTCGAACCAAGGAATTTTTGGAGGGGTAAGACCAATTTGGCTTTTGTTCACGTAGAACATGATATTTGTATTCCCTTAAAATCTCAACAACATTTTTCCTTCAGGAAACCATTTCTCCTCTGCAGTAGATCAGTCTCTCCATTTCGAATTATCAAATCTTAGAACTGATCATAAATTAAGTGACTAACCGAGGTGTGTTCTATTACTCTTATTATGATCTAAATATCATCAGCAAGTGAGCATATTTAGGAATTAAGTTAGGAGTTGCAAAGATGAAGTCTGCGTACTTTGGTCTTGAATTCTTGAATGTCTCAATGATTGGGAAATACAGTGTGTATAAGAGAGTTTCAAATTCGCGGTGTACCCTTACGTTGAAAAAATAAACTGATGATTAATTAAGGAGTGGAATGTATCTGGTCATTCCCAAAAGAAGAAACACTGACCCAATAACTAACGATAGAAAAGAGTTAGGCAAAAAACGTAACGACCGACGCGACGCGATGATATTCCAATATCGTAAATGGCTCGACTATGCTTATAATGCTTATTATTTTAAATACCATCAAAAAGGCTTAAGTTGCAGCCCAGGGACGTGAAATAAACTCAAGCATTGGACGGAGATATACCTGCCACTTGTACATTCTAGCAAGATCAGAAGAAGGGACAAGTTTCTTGTATGGTTTCAAAAAACCCAAACATCATGCAAAATGTTTGCCAACATCGCATATGATTTCGTTCCACGTGAAGGGTGATGAGAGGATGATGATGCACTTTTCGGACACACTGTTGCAAGTGCCACTTATGATCATTAGTAGGGTTGCTTAAACATCGGTTTTCGGGGCTATCGATAATATCGATAGTTTTCGGAAAAACAATCGATAGTATCGATAGTTTTTGAAAAATCAAAAAAGGTCTCTACAAAATAGTTTTTTTTCGAAATAGAGGTTTTAAAAAATCGGTCACAGTAAAAAAACTGTAATATAAGAAATCCAAAAACAACAAACAGCATATTAGAAGCAATACATTTATTCAATTACGTACAAAAACACTAATAAGCAAATAAATAAAATTTATTTCAAAACATAAAAGAACGTAATTAAACAAAAAGAAATTATAAATTCATAAAAATAAAACTTAAAACTTAAATACCAAAATTCCAAAAGTCCAAAAGCATCAGTAAAGTAACCGGCAGAAACAAATTCAAAATATAACCGAGTAACCATAACCGGCCAGGGCAAAGACGAAAAGATTGATCTCTGTAATATCAGTGGGGATCAGAAGAATTGAGTAAAATAAAAATAATAGCCGTTTTTCTTTTTACATCTGAATAGAACTAAAATTATATTTCTTTTTTAATTCAGTTTGTTGATCACGTCAACGTTCGGAATGAGCATAAAATACTCAGATTCAGAGCGTGCTCAGCATGCATGAACCTGAACCTTTGTATTTGTACATATATTTGAAAGGTGTTATCAGGAGATGTCGCCATCCTAGTTAGAAGCAGAGAAAGCAATAAGTTGGGCATTTTTTCTCAATTCCAACTTTATGTAATATGCTGATTTCACTGACGCTAATCACTTGATTCAGCAAAATAGATTAAGAACAAATCTTCACTTTTATAGGGTACATATTCGTAAGTCAACAATGAAACGTTTGGTATATTATACAACGTTTTATCTGCCCTTAATCTATTTCCCTAATTCTCGTGATTAGTGTCAGTGTCAGTGAATCAGCATATAGTAAGTCAATGGTCTGAACATAAAAAGAAGAAGCTTTTTGTATGGAATGACTAGTATTATCAGATTAGCGTTTCAATATTAGGTTTGTTCGATGTGCGCTCTGGGTCACTCTTGAGCCAAGCTTTAGTCTCGCGAGTTCTCACTGGGTCTCGCGTGTAGCTTGTTTGGATTATAACTTTGCGATTAGACTATTATGATCAGTAAGGTATGTTTTTCGAAGAAGAAAAATACAAGTCTGGTAACTGAATGATATACGACTAAGTGACTGTGACTGTGATTAGTGCTC
>CAKKXW010000003.1:81132562-81174320 GCA_920937365.1 Sphaerophoria rueppellii
AAAAGCTTTGCTTTTGTGAAATTGCAAATAAATATACATAGTTTTCTTCATTCATATTTGTGTGCTCATTTACTTTCAACCCTAGATCCCGCTTTAATTTTTTAATTAATATGATATGTATTACTATAGCTCAAGGTGAGTAATATTTATGTGCATGGAAATGGCCTCGCGGATGAGACTTTGCCCACGCCTATATTCGGGCTTGCTACGCCACTGATGTCAAACACATTTTTTTGTATGCCTTTGTTGGAGTTGATATAATTCTTACCCCCGAGATAGAAATTCATTCCTTAAAGAACTTACAACTCACACAGCACAATCAATCTGTACTAAATTGAGCAATTACCTGTATGGCGAAATATTTATATTTCCCTCAACAACCGAAGCGAAGGCGTCTGCCACGCTGCCGCCTAAACGCCACATAAATCGTAATTACTTAATCCAAACTCCATCGAACGGATAGTAAAATGAGCCAATTTCAGATGTCTTATCTCCGTTCCGGTCTTAATTGAGACATTTTCCGTTCACGTTGGAGCAAACAAAAAATTTAACAACTTCAACAAAAATAATTAAGTTCGTTTGTTGATACGCACTCGTGCACCCACTCAGATTCGACGACTCCGATAACATTTGATTCTCGACTCGAAGTTTAAGTGAGTTTTTCTTCCCGTCTTTGATTTGAATCTGGAATCAAAACAAAACACATCAGAGTCTCATTCCCTTTCGATGGAAAAGCGTATCAGAGGGTGTGGGCGATTATGGAGTCGTTAATGCATCCACCATTATTATCCATCGTTCGCCCGTAAAATCAAATGACAGTTAATGCCAACTGTCAGTTTGTCAGCCTTCCAAAAAGGTTAAGAGTCATAAGTCACATCCCTCACATTTTTTTTTTCTAATCAAAGGGCTATCCAGTGAAAGTGTTAAGGTGTCTAACTCGTGGACGTTTAGTAAAAATCGGAAATGACGTTAATAAAATGCACTTTTATTGACAGTTATTTGACAGGCGAACGTCATCATGGTTTGTGTCATTGGGATTGGTCAGCAAAGCTCGAAACTCCCTCGTAATGACACTGACAACGCTCGTGTGCTCAATTAAAAATTCAACTCATTCGGTAAATGGCTTTAATAGTCATCCTTTTTGTTTTGTCAAATTGTCGATGTATGCTGGCTGCTGGCAGAAGGTGTTGGAATTTAATTGAGCATTTTATTGCCACCTCTGAAGGTGCTGAATAGGTCTGGCGTACAGTTTTGGCAGACAAAATGGACAATATTGACAGGTGGTTGTTGTTGTGGTATAACTCAGCTTCTGCGGGCGGATGTCAGAGGTGTTTAGAAGCAATCTTGTCTTTTGTGGTTAGTGTGTATGGTGTCTTTCAATTTATTAATTTCGGCTATTACCAAATTTGAAGTGTTAGGCGTGGTTTGCATAAGAATGAGGGCTTCATAAACGCTTAGTGTTATTTAAACGAATTCTGATGGAGCCTTATTACTCGAAATTAGATGCGCAAATTTCAATGCGTGGGTTTTTTCAGTAATTTTATTTTATATTAGGAGGAATGTTTATGGGTCTTGGTTTTATTTCTGTGCCAAAAGATAGCATTGGAGTCACGTCGAAGCTTGGTTTTTAGATAAGACTTAAGGTCCACTAATATTTTCGTGAAGTAAATTTGTACAACAGGGTTTAGTGGGTTTATTTGTAGATTTGTAGCTTTGAATAATGCAAATACGCATTCCTACAGTTTTTTTTTCTTTTCTTAACAATGTCGATTGAAGTTTACCTACCGAAGGGGCTTCAAACATTAAGGTCAAATAGTCTTCGTTGTCAATTTCACGCGATGACCGAGGTTGAAATATACTACTATCTGCCACCTTTTGTACAGTACCGTTTAGTAAAGGATTTTCCAACATGGACGTACTGTTTCTTTTTATCAGTAACTAAAAATAAATTATCTTGGGAATTAACGAGCAACACGTCCAATGCGCTCGTTGCACCTTTTTTATGGGGTGCTTGCTCGTCTTTCCAAGTTGACTATTCAACGGTTGGTAGCCAAATTCGAGTCGCCGGCTCAGTGAACAATAAGCCAACACCTGTACGTCGACGAAAGCTAGATCTGCCAGTGTTCGTGGAATCGTGTTGCAGAATCCGAGGCAATCCGCTTCGCTCAATAAAGAATTTGGCTTGTCGCAAACCACAACATGACGAATTTGGCATACAAAATCCAGCTGACCAAGGATCTGAAACGTATGGTCGTTTATACGCAGCGTTAGTCGTGTGTTCGCTAATTGAGTTTTGGAACAGTCGGAAGTTTATCCCAATTTTGGTCGAAAAATCATCTTTAGCGATGAGGTAGGATGAATAAGTTATCATTTGTAAAAATAAGTAAGAAGATCGGGGACAAAACGGAACCCTGAGGCACTCCAATAGATTTTGGTTTAAGACTTGAATCTGTCAAACGAAACTAGGTATTTATATAACAAATTTTGCTTCGCCGAAAAAGGGAGACGTCAGTACGGAGCACCCGAAAACAGAGCAAGAAAATCTTGGGACCCACTCGGTCGGATATCACCTTGTGTCATCACGGCGGAATTGATGATGCAGCGTCTATGGGAACATGGCTGCGATTGGGACGATCGAATTCCAATTTCCTTAAAGAAGGATTGGGAAGCCTTTCAACGAGAACTTCCACTCATCGAACAACTGCGAATTCCAATATGGATCCAAAGAAGTCCGACTAACAAATCAAGCAACTCCACATATTCTGTGATGCCTCCATGAAAGCCTTCGGTGCAGTGGTCTACATTCGTGTATTGGATATGCAGGATAGAATTCACACCAATCTTCTTTTGTCGAAGACAAAAGTAGCACCAAGTCAACGAACCATCACGCTGCCACGCCTTGAACTCTGTTGAGCTGTTCTTCTAGCGCAACTTTTAAGTTATACCAAAGATGTTTTGGCCATCTCCGTTGTAAATATCTATGCGTGGACTGACTCAACGATGCGTTAGCTTGGATTCAAGCTTTACCAGCAAAATGAACTACATTCGTATCCAATCGCGTATCGGAAATACAGCGCTTAGTACAGATCGATTGCTGGGGACATGTCGCAAAGCTTCATAACCCAGCCGATCTAGCCTCCCCGGGGTGTTTTTCCTGCCAAACCCATCGATAACGATACTGAAGAAGAAAAGAGAGATAAAGGAAAAGTTAAGGTATTAAGCAATAATATCACTCATAGCGACAGAATCCTGCAAGCCATCCACGACTTATCGAGTCTGCTCAAACTTCTTAGAGTCATCGCTACCTGTCGTCGGTTTACAGTAAAATTGGATACGGCACAAAAGATAGTAGTCAAGGCAGTACAGAAGGAGATGTTCGGAGGCGACATCCAGCAAATTCTAGAAAACGCCAAAACCCTTAAGAATTTACGTTCGTTGAACGCATTCATCGATGCTGATGGAATTTTGCGAGTTGGGGGACGTTTATAGAAATCCCTCCTCTCCTACAAGGCCCAGCATCCTGCATTACTGCAGAACAACCACCACTCTACGTGTTTGGTTGTAAGAGATGTTCACAAATAAACCCTCCATGGCGGCACCCAACAGATGATAAGCTACATTCGACAAAAATACTGTATAACCGAGATAAGAAGAAACGTAAAACATCAGCTGCATAAATGCACTTCTTGCTACCGGCAAGAGGTAGCAGGTAGAAGTTTACCTGCTGCTCGAGTACGTATGTCCCGACCATTTAGCCATACAGGTGTGGATTATGCGGGACCAATCGAGACTAATGCCTGGAAGTCCCGTGGAGCTAAAATTTTAAAGGGTTACTTCGCAATTTTTATCTGTTTGGCAACAAAAGTCATTCATCTCGAAGCAGTGTCAGATTTGACAACCCAGGCGTTTTTAGCCGCCTTCAGACGGTTCACGGCCAGAAGAGGAAGCTGTAAGCAGATCTTCAGCGACTGCAGAACTAACTTCGTCGGTGCCAATAACGAACTGGCAAAGATGATGCAAGAATCACAGCACGACTGGAAGCAGGATGCAGAAGTATTGGCAAATCACGGTATCAATCGGCATTTCAATCCCCCCGAGTCTCCCCATTTCGGTGGCCTATGGGAAGCGGGTGTGAAGTCAGTCAAGTACCATCGACAATTTCTTATCGAGAAAGCATTATCTCCTGCAAGGCTTATTGATACCGTCTCAGTCGGTGATTCTCTTCTTGTCGCCCTTGTTGGGCATGAGAAAGCTGTTGGCGTGAATGTAGCGAGCAAGCATCCTACCTGTGATCTACAACTACTACTATGGAAAAGGCAAAACACCCACAGAGCTCTACTTAAGCTTTTAAAAATGCCTTATTGATAGAAATCCACCATTCCATAGTAATGCGGATCCCTAATTCCTTTGAACTTAGTCGACATCTAACTAAATTGATGTTTATTCTGCTCATGTTCCGTCAGATATCAACCTGTTTAAAATCTGCAAATTTGCCTTATTTATTAGCCATTAAGAACCTTTATATGAATTCCATGAAATTCGCTTGTTATTCAATCAGTATAGTGCCGATGGGAGTCCATTTTGAAATATGCAAAATCCGACAACACTTAATGTCGCGTCAAAAGTAAGGCACCCCATATTAATCTCCGTACGAACGAAATTCCATTCAACTGTCATAGAAATCAATATTGTCACCGTTCCCCAACAGCCATCCCCATCCACGCTCGTATAATCCATAATGTTAACTCAAGTGGCCATTTAGGACGTTTCTGTGGCGCATCGCAATGCCAACAAACAGGCAATGCCAACAGTAGCCTGTAACGTGTTGTCGTCGAATTTTGACGCCATTAGCCCGTTTGGACACTTGGACACACCATGCAACAGCAGCACATAGGAGTGTTACCACCCCACACCCAATTAGCATTCAAATGTTGTGTACCCGCTCACAATGACCATAATAATTGCCCCCAACTCAACAACGCTGTCTGTGTCCCATAACAATATTGTCTCCTCTGTTTTCTTTCTTTTTTTTTCATTCTTCTTGATGACTGTTGATGGTTTTGTCCACAGTCTTTGATGGCTTTTCGATCGTTTGCTTCGCATTCAGCTGTCGAAAAATATTTTGATGGATGACATTTGATGTCCATCGCTGAGAATAAATCAAATTCAATGAACGACTACGATGAGGACGGTGGACGTACGGATGACTGACGACGACGACGCGACGGGGCAACCAACTTGACGACAGACAAAATTGAATTTTTCTTTAGATTCAAATTCGGGGCTGGTTTGTCATCGCTCGGGTCAGATCTTGGATGAATATCGAATTTGACTACAGCCGCGCCACTGAAATGTTTGTAACGAATGGTGACTTTTGCCAGTCAAATTATCGTTACGTCACGTTTTGGTTGTTAACGTGGTGACTTGTTGACTTTTTGGTCTTAGGACCACCTTCGATATAATTAATTGGCCCTTAAGGCATGTGGTTGAGTTTAAAGTTGGGTCTGAAACTCTAATGAAGTGGAAGGGGGCAGAGGAATGCGGAATTTATGGGTATTTAGGTTCGTAAATAATTTCTTTAGTTTTAATTGTTGACTCTCATAATTACGTATTTGGACAAAATACATTTAAGGTGCGATTCGATTTCGATATGCTATCAAGTTCTAAATGCATTTTGACATGCAGAATCTATGCCGAACGCAAAAAGAGTTAACCACCACCTTTTGCGTCTAAGACTTATGTATATACTCTTGTAGAGTCGATATTCTCGTCGAAAAGGTCTACTCCACCCATAAACTTATCGTATATTTTGATGGCTGATGCGCAATCCATTTGAATTTTTGAACTCTTCTTATTTCCAAGCCAACGCGATCGGCTTTGGTTATTGGAGTCAACTTGTGGCAGTTTAATGCAATACTTACAACACTGTTGGCTTGCCATTTGGCGACAATGATTTCTCACTCAAGGCTTCTTTTCATGTCCTTAGTCATTCCAGTACAAAAATTATCGAAATATACATAAATTATATAATGATTTTAATCTCTCCGGGATAGTTCCAAGACTACTGCTGCTCCTAGCACCATATAGAGACGTTCCTACTGTCGCAATGAAGCACATACTGTTGAATTTAAGAAAAATCTGTTTCTTCAAATGCTGGAAGCAGCAAAGTATAATTCCTTTGCAGGGCGTGAATGTGAATGTAACCTGTTCATATCTCTAATGAAGATGACAGTTTTATAACTATACAACATTTCGAAGCATTCAATAGGTCGATCTTCCTGTTTTCCATAAATTGCTACTCATCACAGTCCAGCGTTGCAATTGCAATGGTATTTCTCCCGATTTTTGAAGCTATTTACCATTGCCCGATTTCGTGTTTAAAAATTTGGTTTTTCCGGATTTTCAACTCATAAGAGTACGTGCATACCTTAACATCGTCACTTAAAAACTTGTAAATACTTTCAACTTTTACTACCTGCTCTACAGTAGAATAAATTTTAACCTTATTTTTTCTATACGCAAGTGTCAAAATTTAACCAAGGAGACAAATTTTAACGGCATTCAGACACGGCCTTATGCTTCTTTCCGGTATTTGCACCTATCAGAATGAAATAATTATAGGTATGTTCGATATGCGCTCGGGGTCGCTCTGTGGTGCTCTGATTTCGCACTGAGCTGTCGATGTCGCTCTTTTTTCACCCCGGTGCATTTCCACTGTATTCGATGTGTGCTCGCACCGGGAGTGCTCTGAACCGTCAAAAGTTTTTTTTCGGGGCTAGAAGCCGAGAATCTGAATCAGCTGTTGCTATAAAGGTTAATCCAATAAGAGCATTTTTTGAGATAGATGATCGGATGTTTATTTCATTGTAAAGAGGAAGGTTACGCTAACAGGACCATATCCTTTTCATGAAATTTTCCATAACTATGTCCTATGTCCTCGATAGCCTCACGAATTCCATCTTTGAGGTCTTGAATCGACGCTGAGCTGTTGGCGTAGACCTTATCTTTCACGTGGCCTCAAAAAGGAAGAAGTCACCTGATAGAGGCAGAACAGAGTACTACTAATGCGTACGATTTGAAACCAAACCGAGAGAAATTTTCCAGTCACTTGACAACTCTGTTCATGGTAGTGAACCGGAGTGCCTCGGGGCTGGTAACATCAATAGCATGTACTGTGAAAACGCACAAAGTTTTTTATTTTTTAACTGATTCCCCGATTTTTCTAGATTTTTGATGTAGTAATCTCCCGATTTCAAAAAAAATATTTTATGGCAAAACTGTCGTATTCATCTTTTTACAAGTTGTAGGATGCATCGTTATTTTTCCATTTAATTATTATTTGTTTTTTTTTTCTTTATTTTTCAATGCTGGCAGCTGCTTCTATATTTTGAATGCTATCAAGAATAGAACGCCTTTCGGTTTCTACTTGCGACTGAAGAATCTGACTTGGTAGTTGCAGAATGTTACCATCATATTTTTCACCACTACACTGTCTGGAGGGAACAAAATAATGTCCCCTGGTTCTGCTCCGGATTGCATCTCCTCAATATTATCATCTAAAGATGATAATATCCTCAAGAATTAGACTACCAACAATTTTTGAGTTATCTCGCTTTCTAAACTACAATGTCCAGTGCCATTTTCAGGTGATACTTCGTTTTTCTTAACACTTTAACTTTTATAAGTATTATGTTTAATTTTTACTGTTTAATGTTTGTGTATACAATTTAGAAACTAAAACAAATTTTTTATTTCGGTTTATATTTCATAACTTCACGAAACCTTAAAAAAATATTTAAATATATACACCCTATCTCTATATACAGGGTGTGCCAAAATTCAACGATAAGCCGGAACCAGGTGGTAGCCCTATTCAAGACTGCATGAACAAAAAACATACAAAAAATCAAACGCCATTTTGTTTTAAATGAAAACAAAAAATGTAAATTCTCCAAACAAACAATCTCTCTTGACATTTTTTACTACTGTGACCACAATTTTTCTTTAATTTTTGATTTTATATTTTCATCAGAATCCTAAAACGTAACGCATCCTTAGGAATAAGATTTTTTTTTCGCTTGGAATTTTTTGTATCAATTCGAAAGAATGGACAAAAAGAAAGTTCTTGATGAAAAACTCTTAAAACTCATTGGTTTTCAAAAGTAAAATTGCAAGAAATTGTGGATGCATTGCTTTTCAAGTGGAAAACTGAAAATTTCAAATGGAAAAGTGGAAAATTTCAAAATGGGTTTTCGAATGGAACTCGGAAAACTAATTGGTTTTCAAAGAGAAACTGGAAAATTTGTGATGGGAAACTGGAAAGCAAGAAAAAGTGAAAAAAATGGAAAAGTGGAAAGTTTTAAATGCAAAAAAAATTGACTAAACAAAAATCTCAAAATCGCTCTTTCAAATGACATGCATTAGTTTTGAAATGGTAAGATGGAAAACTCCTGAAGAGCAAGAAAACCCCAAGTCAAATTTTGAATGAAATTTAAACAATGGGAAAATAGAGAATTCGTGATGGGAAAATCTACTAAGAGATTAGACTGTAGACCTCGTGGCTCCAGGACTGCTTACGTCTTATGAACCGAAATTCGGTCGTAGTGGTCAAGTACAGAGATATTATGTATGTTTATTAGTCTAACAACAAAAATATGAATCTGAATACCACACTCTGTAGTGTCGTCACGGGATAGCGGACATGGGTAGACGTACTGGGTAGCGGGTAGCGTTTAAAGGGTAGTGGGTAGTGTGGTATCAATTATAGATTGAGGCAGTATGAAGTCTGCAGGGTCAGCTAGTTTCCTATAAATGAATACTTATAAGCAAGTTCTCGAAAGCTCCTTGTCTGTTAAGGCTTGTCCATTAACGAACAAAAAATCATTCAATTTTTTCTACAGTGATGAGACATCTGCATAAGTTAATTATCTTTGCTCCTACCTACCTACCTGCAGGAGACACTGAAAATTGAAGAGTATATCATTGTTCGTCGAGTTGAATATGATTCATGTAAATGCATGTATCAAATGTGATTCACGTGATTTGAAACCTCACATCAAGTTTTATGCATGAATAAATCTGACTCAGTAATGTTTTTCATATCGTTTTAAGGCGGAAGAGCTCCGTAGAATCCTTGCCCTTAATCCCACGATCCCGGGGTACATAAAACACCCCGATGGATCATGGTCGAACTCGAGCCTAGAAACGCTTGAACTCTTCATCGAAACTCATTTCCCCGGTTGTAAGAACCCAGGAAGTTCTGATTACTTGCAATCGAACACGCTGGATTTTACTCACACGGAATCAAATTCAGAACTAAAACAGGTTATTACTGAACATTAGATTATCTGGGCAGTAAACTCGTTCAAACCCTACAAATCAACTGGACCAGACGCGATATTTCCGGCTCTTCTTCAAAATGCCCTCATTGGCTTAGGGTAATCTTCATAAGTTGTATCAAACTTAAAAACGCCCCTAATAGCTGGAAGAAGGTCAAGGTAGCCTTTATCTCAAAAGCCGGGAAACCGACTCACTCGACCGCTCAGGATTATAGACCATTAAGACTCTCTTCGTTTCTCCTTAAGACACTTGAGAGAATAATTGATCTGCACGTTAGAGAACTTCTCAACGAAAACAGTTTGTGCAACTACCAACACGCCTACCTTATTAGGTAAATCAGTGGAAACTGCTTTGCATGAGGTAGTTTCACATATTGAGAAAAGCTATGGCAGAATTATCAACTCTCAATTGGGATCTAGCAGTATTGATCATCTTACCCCTACTCTGGATCTTCGTAGTAAACGAAATTCTCACAAAGTTTAAAGATCAGGACATAAAAATTGTAGCATGTGCAGATGACAAAGTGGTTTTGTTATCAGGCAAGTTCCTTACCACCATCGGAAACATTATGGAAAACGCATTAAAAGATTTATCTTCTTGGGCAACTAAGAACGGTCTTGGGGTAAACCCCAACAAGACAGAGCTAGTTTTCACGAAAAAGTGGAAACTGAGGGGCTTCAACCCTCCTAAATTAAATGGTACTCCTCTAAAACTCTCTAAAGAAGCTAAATTTTTAAGAGGTGATCCTAGAATCCAAGCTTACATGGAAGCGTAATACTGAGGAAAGAATGAAAAAAGCACTATGTGCATTCTACACATGCAAAAGGACCTTCGGTGTACGTTGGGGTATGCGATCGCAATGGATGTACACAGCGATTGTCAGACCCATTCTCACCTATGGCTCTATTGTATGGTGGAAAGCAATGGCAAAATCAAGCTATCTCAAGAACCTGAATTAGGTACAGAGACTAGCCTGTATAGGAATTACAGGGGCTCAGAGATCCACACCACAGGCTGAGTTGGAAATTATCTTGCATCTGCCGGCTCTGGATGAGTTAATAAGGTGCACGGCAGCCTAAACCGTAATTCGTTTAAAAGAACTGAGTTTTTGGAAGCACAGCACTTATGGACACGGGTCAGTCTTACAAAGATATGATATGATTCCAAGACTGATGGAGACCACCGATTACATTCCCCCTCTACTGGATTTTGAAAGGAAATTTTCTATTTGCATACCAGGAAGACAGGGTTGGGATCCTAATTCACTTTTAAGTGAACAGAGTATCCCTTGAATCAGGAACAGGTGCTATAGTGTTTTGCCAATCTCTCAACATCAGAGAGGCGTATAAACTCCAAGCTGACTGTAGTGTCTTTCAGGCCGAGATCTATGCCATTGAAAAAGCAGCTGAATTGGCACATCATGAAAAGCTAAGCTCCTCGGAGATTACTTTTTTCGTGGACAGCCAGGCTGCTATCAAAGCCTTAGCCAGTGAGACAATAAGATCAAAGGCAGTTTTAAACTGTATAGGAAAGAATTAAATAGACACATTTACCAGGTTTAGCTCTGCTGGGTTCCTAGAAAGAGCAATATAGAAGGAAACAAAATAGTAGATGAACTAGCCAGGAAAGGGTTAGAAGCAGATACAAGTAGTAGCGACCATTCAGATAGGGGACCACTCGTCCCGATTGGGGTACTCAAGAGGAAGATAGACCTTAAATCAAAAAAGATGATCAATAACTCCTGGAAATCCAGGAACGAATGCGTAATCTCTGGATGTTTATGGCCTAACATTCATGAAAACAAAACTCGGTATATTTAATCGCTGAGTAAGGCTAGGCGCATATTGGGACGCGTCTTAGGTGTGTGACGTGACCTGACAACTGTCGCACGATATGATTATAGAAGCATGTTATGCCGTTCTCCGCAAATTGATTCGCGTGTCTCGTGTCAAAATACATAATCTATATTAAATAAATCACAAATAGGGCAAGAACATGGCAATGAATTTGTCAAAAGTTAACTATTTTTTGAATTTTTTAGTATAAGATTATTAAAGAATCTACTTACTCAGATGGATGTAATGCCCGTCGTTCTATCAATATGCGTTGTCCTGTTTATTTATATTGTTTACAAAAACAAGTGCTGTGCTGTGTAGCGTCACTCGTGTCGAACGCGGATCAATATGCGCCTAGCCTAAAAGGAACGTTCAAATTCTGATATAGGTGTACTAACGGGTCATTGCGCCATTGGCACAATGGCCAATAAGATAGGGGCTTTTGCACCCGGTTTATATAGGAGCTGTCAGGATGAGGAGGAAATAGAAACCATTAAACACCTGCTCTGTGACTGTCCGAACCTCCAAACTATCAGATTCCGTCATTTTGGGAACAGGTTTGTTGGGGAACTGGATGATCTAGCACAGGTCTCAATGGCAAACATGAGGAAATTTATAGATAGCACAAGCTGGTTCGCTGTAGTGCCCGTAGCTTAGTAGTTAGGTGCGTTGGCTGCTAAACAGAACGTCGTGGGTTCGAATCCTACCAATTTAGTTGCGCGACAGCTCTTGATGAGCCAAGGCCTAAGTGGCTTACTCTCATCAACAATTTTCTAGGTGCGTGTGAAGAATTGACGGGACCTACAATTTAACGCCGATTCCGAACGGCAAAGTTGAGAAGCACTTTTTCATGACAGATTGATACTCTTGGAAATTTTGTCAGTTCCTCGCAATTGGCAGTGCCCGTGAAAGATGAAATAAAACCTAAGGGCCCAGGTAGGACTCGAACCCACGAGCGACGTTCTGCTTAGCATCCAACGCACCTAACCACACTAAGCTACGGACACTTTAAGAAGTTAACGATATTAAGAAATCCTCTCAAAATGTGAATAAAGTTTAAATTTTGGAACCAACTGTTCCTATAATAATCCAAACACGATTTCGTTTAAAATTAATTAAAAACGAAAAACTCTCTAATCCTCTCAAATAAAAACAACACAAATACCCTCGAAAAAGCCTGCAAACAAAAGCAAGGGTTAAATATGTTACTAGCCACCGGGAATACGAAAAAAAAGAACTCGTCGCCATTAAACACCATAAAAAATGTAAAAACACACCGAAGGGGGTTCGAGAAAAGTCAAATAAAACTCAATTTAAATGTTTTCATTATCGACACGCTCCGCAGATTATGACTGTCGCCGTCGTCGTTTGGTCTATTGTGTCATCGGCCATTTGTAAACGAGGGAAAATAAAATTCGCCTTCATCCTTAGTAGATATCTTAATCTACAACCTCCTCAACTCCTAAATCCATCGAATAAAATACAAAAAAAAAAAGAATTTTCTAATGGAATCGAATACTTTTTGCGAAAATATTGACAAACGCCTGCGCACTGATCCAATATTCCTTATACCGTCTCTCTGCATAGTTCAGACCGTGAGATTTATAGACACCCTCCCTATCCCCCATGAAATTTGTAGCAAACCAAACCAATAAACATCCCCTATATATGTAGGAAGCGCGGCAATGCAATGGTTCGGTTAGCTAACTACATAGTAGGTAGATCCGGATTCAGATGCTGTGAGAACGACGAGAGCTGAGTCTATTATTTTGTCAGCCATCTTGATTATCAGCGCTCATAAAATAAATGAATTGGTACGTTTTCGTTTTGCCAAAGCGAGAATACGTGCGAGGGGAGGGAAATTATGAAAGAACCAACAGAAGGAGCGTACAAAAGAGCGACAATTTCCTTTTTATTACCCTTGTCATTATAATCTGGATTGTCTTGGTCTCGATGTGCACCCTCCTCGTAACGTCCTGATTTCCTCCGAATTCGTCTCCCTTCGCTTCGCACAATGACACTGTTAATGGATCGCAATAAACTTTGCAGGATACGCGGTAGTTAGCCAAAAGATTTTCCTCATTATATCCTTACAATGAACAACAGTGGCGGCTATATGACTACGTCTTCGATGACGACGATGAGATGATGATGATGGCAATGACAAGGAGGGACCAAGGGATGCTGGGATAAATGATGTTTGAGAGTTCTTGAGGGAATTCGGTGTGCAACTTTGCAATCCCCCTCTTCTTGCTGGAATTAAGGGATGAATTAAAGCACAAAGTGCCGAATAAGTGGATGCGAAGTAATTGTCTTTTTTATGCTTGTTGACTTTTTGCGTGTGATGTCGATTGTCGAAGTCGATGCGTGATGCTGATGCGTTATGTTGGCCTCTTATCTATGATTGGTCTCTATCAAATGTAAGTATTTAAGTGTGTGCGTTAAATTGTATAATAGTCCTTTTGGTTGAATTTTCTATCGAGGGAATTATCACGGAAGAGTGATTTTTAGTTTTACAACCCGAGTGATTATTATTAACAGAAATAAGGGGTTGGGTTTTTTGCTGTGTGTCACATTTAAATGACTTGGTAATGGCATTTTTCGCTTGGTAATAAAACAAGATGGTTATTCATTAGTCTTGTGTCCCACATTATTCTTAGTTTGTTAAGGGGATGCGCAATTAAGTGGGGATTACGGGTTGAACGACAGCAATTTGTTCTCGTGGTAGAATGGTTGGAGTTGGAGTGGGATGTGGGAATGAGGGAAGGTTTTTTTTTTGTTAAACTAACAAAGCGAATGTTTAGTGTTTGGCGAACAAATTAGAACAAGGAATGTGTTGCTATTCTTGATAAACTTATTGCACTCAGGGATACAATAAAGTTCCGATTAGTAACGCAAGTTACTATTGTGTTGGTTAATTCAAATGGACGGCTTTTGTGTTAAGAAAGGTATTTCAATTGAGCGCATAAAAGGTCGGGAATGAGAAAACTTCACTCCAGTCAATAACCTCTAAACCACTATTCGACGCTGTTTAAAAGCGATCCGAAGTCGTTTGAGTATCGTCATGTGATAGCCGACGAAATATTGATCCATTGGTACCCCCCTGAGTCCACAGAATAGATGGAACAGTCTTGAGCTTGAGCAAATGTGTAAACGAACGCATCACGAAGATCCGAATCAAGGCTAAATTCGGCAATTTCGGACACCAAAGACGAGTTTTACGACATTAAAATTGTCCTGGTGATTCTAACGCAAAGCTGGGAAAAGAGAACATATTTTGTAGCCAGTACATGGTTCCCACATCTCAACATCCATAAGGGAACATGGAGATCTCCTAATCAATCAACCGTCAACCAGATTGATCATATTGCGATCGACGGAAGGCACTTGTCCAGCATTCTAGATGTTCGAACTTCCCGAAGAGTAAACATCGACTCGGGCCACTACCTCGTCGTAGCCAAGGTAGTGCTGCAAACATCTGCAAGAATATTCGATATCGGACGGCTACAATCGCAAGAGATCGCCAGATACTTCTCTGATTGTGTGTGAAGTAACCTCTTAAGAAGTCCAATGCCACCTCTGATTTGCTAGGTTTCCCACAACCACCAAAGCGAAATCCCTGGTTTGACGAAGAATGTAAGCAGACGCATGCAGCCAAGCAGGAGGCACACAGAGCTGCGCTGCATAGAAGGACAAGAGATGCTCGTGAGCTCTACGAGCAAAAGAGGAGAGAGGATCGCAGCAACAGAAGGAATGAAGTTCCGAGGTTATACCTTCCGATAAAACAGCTGGCTCAAGGTCATCGGGCAAGAACGGATGCCTGCAGAGATAAACAAGGGAACATCATATAAGAAATGCAGTCAGTGCTAGGGATATGGAAAGATCACTTCTGTAGACGGCTACGACGAACAAAATCCCGCCGTCAAGCAGGAGCCTTCATCGGACACGATGATAGCCAACAATACCGTGAACCCGACTGAGAAGAAGTGAAAACGGTAATATCACAGCTAAGATTCAAGAAAGACGCTGGAGCAGATGGTGGAGCTGGCGAGGTGTTTGAAGCAGCAGGCGACGATCTAGATGCATGCATGAAATCATCACTTAGATATGGTCGGAAGAATGCATGTCCGACGAATTGAACCTCAGTATTGTTTGTCTAATCCTGAAGAAGAGAGACCCACTAAACTACGGCAACTAAAGAGGAATCAGCCTACTAAACATCGCCTACGAGATCATCTCTGCCGTAATATGCGAACGCCTGAAGGCTTTCGTCAACAATCTGATTGGTCCTTATCAATGTGGCTTCAGCTTCAGACCAGGAAAATCAACCATCAACCTAATGTTCACTTTGCGGCAGAGGGCAGAGCAATTAACTCCGACATATTGATATTTTTATTTTTATTTTATGTTTAGTTTTGGCGTCCCTGACAAGCTCGTTCGCTTGTGCAAAATGACGATGGAGAACTTACGCTGCTCCATCAAGGTTGGCAGCGAGCTTATATGGAATCTATCGACGTCAAAAAAGGATTCAGACTCCACCGTCAACACCAGAGGCACTATCTTCCAAAAGCCTGTTATACTTCTCGCGTACGCCGATAAGATTGATATAATGGGAAGAACCCAGCGTTGTCAATGACGCCTTTGTGAGAATTGAGACAGAATTGGCAAAAATGGTAACCCAACGGTAAAAATCAGGGAAAAACGAAGCATATACTGTCTTCGAGGAGGGATACCCAAAACCGAAGGCTCGGACAGAACGTCACAGTAGACGCATGCAGAAGAGGAGTAGTAAGAATAACTCTTACTAATCGCTGTTTCTTTATAACACCGTTACTATCCCAGTCCTGCTATATGCTACGCTGTTTCGAGAGATAAATTCTTCGGGTCATCTATGAGTCCGTGTGCGTTGATGGGGAATGGCGAAGAAGATACAATAGTGAACTTTACGGGTTGTACAACGACATGGACCTAGCCAGAAGGGTCAAGGTGCAGAGACTCTGATGGCTCGGTTATTTAGAGCAGATGGACACCAATGCTGCGGCCCGGAAAACCATCGACACTTTTACCGAGGGACGTAGGAGGAGAGGAAGACCGCGACTCAGGTGGCGCACACAAGTGGAAGAGAACCTCAATCAACTTGGAGTGCAAAACTATAGACAGCTAGCTAGGGACCGACCTGACTTGAGAAGATTGTTGAATGAGGCCCAAGTCCACAACGGACTGTAGCGCCACCATAAACAAGCAAGCAAGGTTAGAAATAACGTTCACATTTTAATTCATGAAAACGCACCGGCTAACACCTCCGCTACGACTTCGACCAACTGGGCTACGAATTGTTGCCCCATCCATCGTTTTCTCCAGATTTCGATAGTCATATTCGCCCTTCCAGGAATGCTCATCAGTTTACAATCGAGCCAAACTACGGACGTTCTCTTTTGTAGAGAAAATTGTTCTTTAGCCGTACAACGCCAATGTGGAACTCTTTTTCCACAGTCTGTTTTGCAATGTTCAGGAATTCAAGATCACCGACACATACTTTCAAAACCATTGTCGTATTTATTTTGTAACAAACATAGGTTAACAAAAATGACATCAAAGTGCGTACCGCTTAATCTCATCCACATGCGGTGGATGATCCCTTTAAAAAGTCATTTTACATGCAATTCATATTCCAAATTGCCATTTCTAATCCATAACAAGAGTCAGCTTCTGAAATACTCCACGATCCCACCCACATGAACTCTAAACTCAAGTGCACACACTCATCAAGATAATTAAAAAAAACTCATTTAATTCCCAAAAAGGTCCTTGAAAATTACTATCCTTCCATACAAACATTACATGTGCACAAAAAAGTCCTTAATCCAACTATTGAAGTCACTGCACATCAAAAAATATCAAAACACTTCACAACGATCGGTGTACTCTAAAGGATCTCGTCCAGTGAAGCATGTCCTTTTCGATTTCTGCAAAAAGGATCGATACAATTCCAATTTCGATCCAATAATGAAAGGTGCACAAAGTTGCTACTTCGATCGGTTTAACTTCTCTGTGGTATGTTCTCTTTGACTTGGATTGTGTCCAGTAGTTGAAAAAGGGACGAAAGTCCTTCTCACTGCGAAATTCTAATCCTTCGAAGTCGAAAACAACTCCAAATTGGCTTAAAATTAAGTCAAGTATATGCGTTGTTACTGTCAGCTGTGAGCATGATCGAATTGAAGTCGATCTCTGTTTGACCCCTGAGCCCTGACTGATCTTTTTCTAGCTGTGAGGGTTGCCAGAGACTTCTTGACTTTTTGTGTGTAATCTTAATGGACTTAAATGATGAAATTGATTTGAGTCTTAGTTTGCGTGTGATGTGGGTGCAGTATTAACACTGACAACCACACTGTACGCACAGCAACGTCATGATCTCAATTTGCGCTTGATTGGACATTCATGATGTGCGCACCAGATTGCAATCAGGATAATGAAGTCCTTTTGTTTTGATGCCTTCGATGCGATGAGAGCATTATTTGAGTGCAGGTGGTATAGGTATTGTACATTGTCCGAGATTTCACAGGCAGTTACATAATTGTTTGGTAGGTAGGTTAAACATTACCACAAAGTATGACTACCCTAGAGGCAGCCGGGATATTCTGGGAAGGATCAGGTTTTTGAAGAAGTTGTAACAGTAATTACGTAAGGATTGCATCGGTAGGTAATTCTCCCACGATTGGTACTGAGAGTGATTCATTATTTAATTGGAAGGTATTTATTTTTTTTTATTTTTCAATCGTGATCAGGGGTGGAATCGGCTAACGCGATTGTTGATTATCACTTTATTGATAGTCGTTTTAGATTATCAACTTTATTTTGCTCTGTGTAAATCGATCAATAAAACAAAATGAGTTTTTGGCAGCACCTACAATAAGCAATGTCGCTTTGCTCAATCTTTGCTTTTTTTGTTGCCAGATTGACAACTAAAATAAATTTAATTAAAATTGAAAGTTAATAAATAACTTCACACAGAAGTTTTTATTGTGTTGTTTGTGTTTTAAAATTGGTGTTTTGTAAATTGTGCTCCGGATTCTACCTTTTACCGTGGCTCTAAGTATAACATTATAACAAAATTGGGACCCAGTGTTTCTAGAGCATTGATGTCAGTGAAATATTCCAGGACAGAAGAATATTTTAACTTAGTGGCTCGACCAATAAAAAGGGGATGTCGGTTTAAAATGAGAAGTAAAAGTGATAACCAAGGGGAATTACCAAGGGAAGGAGGAAGTTATTTCTCCTTTTTGTGCAAGTGGGCGGGCGATAAATTCCTTCGGGGAATCGACTACCTATGTTCTCTATCTCACTAGATTTCGGGCTCAACAATCAATCCTCTAATTTTTGTTCATTATCTATTTACATCTCAGATGACAGGTCTGAAAAACGCTACAAGGGCTCGATTTTATAACAGCACTTCACCCGTCCGAAGAGCTAAAATGCGCACGTAGAAGTAGAGCTGCATGACGGTACAAAGAAACTGGGACACCCTCTCCGAAGATTGGCCTAGATGGTCTGATCGAATAGGCGTATACCTAGAGCTAAAAGATTCAAACTAAAACCATTTAAAAGCCTTTTATTGAAGCCCTAGTCTTGGGAATCGTACACTCTGTTGTATCTATATTTGTATTCCAATAATTTGAGAGCCAAGTTAATAGTAAACCATCCGATCGTATAAAATTATTGTTTTTCAAAAACGCATTGGAAAAACAAATATTTTTTCTTTAACCCCTATTGGTTTTATATATTACATTATTTCAATGAACTGAACATTCCGGTTGTCTTAAATGTATTCGTTTTAATTTTTAACACTTTGTTACCCAAAAATAGTTTTCCTAAGAAATTGATTGAAGCCAACCCAAGGTTGTTGCTTACAAAAATATATGAAAACGACACCAAAATAGGTATCGCTTCCAAATGTATGGAAAAAAGTGATTATCGTTTTGATAATCACCTTACGTGGAGCAAAAGCAATTATTTTGACTATCAACTATCAACTATCAGCTTAGCCGATTCCACTCCAGTATTCAGCCGAAGGATATTAAATAACGAATGTGAAAATCCTTCCTTTTTCAGAACGCAAAACAGTGAATAACTCAATCAAATGAATCATTTTTATTGCTTATGTCTAGAGAGGTGCTTAGCTATTCGATAAATATGTATACAGACTGTGAAGAAAGTGTAAAGGACGAAGAGAATTGGCTCCAAGTTTTTATGTGTGACAATTTATTTATTTCATTTGTTTCTGTTTATTTTATTTTTTACTCCTCTTGTTTCTGTGTAAACATTTTTCATGTTTCCTTTACCAGGAAGGATGTAATAAAAAATCGTGATTGAAAATGTTGATATCCTTTTTATGTTTGAATGTGTATTTGAACGTATCAATTAAAATCATACATCCTTTTACAAGAAGAAAGATGAAGAGATGAAGAGTATGATTTGTTTCTTATGTCTTCCAGCAAACTAACGGTCGCTAGATGATAGTTAAGGGAATTACTTGACTGTTTAACATTAAAAAAAAAATAAAAAGACTTTTCACACCTTTTTTTCGTTTTTTGATTAGGTCTTTTTGCACATAGTCTGCGGGAAAGAGAAAGACTCCAAAAGGGCAAGGAAAGAGGGTAGATTTCCTCAAATCTTTGCTAACTGCCCGAGCGCAACTTAGAGTTAGACTATAATAGGCGCTATGACTGAGATGCATCCCATTCCTCATCATCCTATTACATTCCTTGTTGTGAACTGTGACTGGCTGAGACTAAACGCGAAGCTAATATAGTCCAATTGTTGGCCTGCTTGCAAAAGAAAACCCATTTCCTCCAAAGAGCGATTCCTTTATGGGCCTTTTGCTCTACGATATCAAATTCCCCTGATGATCTGATGGTTTATCTCACCGAACAATGGAACAAATCTTTACACCGTTTTGGAGAAAGTAAGATTGTTGTACTTGATATTTCAAAGGCATTTGATAAAGTCTGGCATCTTGCTCTTTTATCGAAAATGCGTGCTTACGGTTCCGATGAGTCCCTACTTCGTTGGATTAGAAACTTTCTTACGAAGCGTTCAATACAAGTTGTATTGGACGTTTTCAAGTCTGAAACCTACAATATAAATGCTAGTGTGCCCAGGGATCTGTTTTGTCTCCGAGCCTCTTCCTCTTTTTCATTAATAATGTCTTGTCTGTTACTTCTAATGCAATAAATTGTTTCGCTGTTTAGCTTCTCTTAGTCGTTTCCAGACTCACATCCCTCCTCTTCGGATGTGGAACTGGAACGGCATTGATAAGATCATTAAATTCTAACTTAAACAGCATTGTAAAATGGGGATTAAAGAAACGCGTAGAGTTTAATGGTTCGAAAACTCAATGCTGTCTAGTATCCTTAAAGCGAGACATACCCAACTTGTCACTGTCCATGCGTGGCACTTGCATCGATGAGACCGAACATCTCGAATTCTCAGTATCACTGATCACCTCTTGTGGAACGAGCACATACGTTATGTCGCCAAAAATGCCGCAAGGTGTTTGGGTTTCTTAAGATGGTGCAAGAAATTTTTCTCCCCATCTGATCAGGCTATTATCTACAAGACCTATATCCGTCCAATGCTTGAGTACAATTACCATCTTTGGGCTGGTGCTCCAGCTACATACTTACTTAAGCGTCTTGGATGGTATACAAAAAAGAGCAGTAAGAATGATTGGTGACAGAGACATCACTAACTCATTCACCTCATTGGAACACCGTCGTAACTTTTCGTGTCTCTTCTTGTTTTACCGTTACTTCTACGGTAATTACTTACTAACTTAAGGTGGCGCTACAGTCCGTTGTGGACTTGGGCCTCAATCAACAGTCTCCACCAGCTAGCTTGGTCCTTAGCTAGTCGTCTCCAGTTCTGCACTCCAAGTTGATTGAGGTCCTCTTCCACTTGAGTGCGCCACCTGAGTCGCGGTCTTCCTCTCCCCCTACGTCCCTAGGGAATAGTGTCGAAGGCTTTCCGGGCCGGAGCATTGGTGTCCATTCGCTCTACATGACCGAGCCATCTGAGTCTCTGGATCTTGACCCTTCTGGCTAGGTCCATGTCGTTGTATACAACCCGTAAAGTTCGCTGTTATTACTTCTTCGCCATTCCCATTCAATGCACACGGGGCCAAAGATGACCCGAAGAACTTTTCTCTCGAAACAGCCTAAGGCACTTTCATCGGATTTTGTCAGGGTCCATACTTCCGCACCATACAGCAGGACTGGGACGATGAGTGTGTTGTACAGTTTTACCTTAGTTGCCCATAGAAACAGCGATTAGCAAGAATTATTATTCGTCTGATCTCGGCGCTGGTGTAATTGCTCGTGTTTTTAGCGGAGCCTAGGTAGACAAACTCCCTTACTACCTTGAAGTTGTATGCGTCTATTGTGACGTTCTGTCCGAGCCGTCAGTGTTGGGTGTCCTTCCTCGAAGACAGCATATACTTCATTTTTCCCTCATTTACCGCTAAGCCCATTTTTGCCGCTTCTGTCTCAATACTCACAAAGGCGCCATTAACAACGCTGTGTTCTTCCCATTATATCAATATCATCGTCGTACGCGAGAAGTTGAACAGATTTTTGGAAGATAGTGCCTCTAGTGTCGACAGTGCATCGTCTTGTCTGAATCCATTTTGACTTCGAAAGATTCGTTGCCAACCTTGATGGAGCAGCGTTAGTTCTCCATCGTCATTTTGCACCAGCGAACGAGCTTGGCAGGGATGCCAAAACTAGACATAGCTTTATTCAGTTCGTCTCTGTAGATGCTGTCATACGATGCCTTAAAATCGATGAAAAGGTGGTGGGTATCGATTTTGAGTCCATACGTCCTTTCCAGGATCTGCTGCAAGTCCGCAACGTAAAAATTTGGTCGATGGTTGACTTTCCTGGCCTAAGGCCACATTGATAAGGACCTATCAGATTGTTGACGAAAGGCTTCAGACGTTCACATATTATGCCAGAGAGGATCTTGTAGGCGATGTTCAGTAGACTTATTCCTCTATAGTTGGCGCAGTTTAGAGGATCTCCGTTTTTCAGTAAATTACCCTTCTACGGTTATTGCTCTAGTGAAATAGCCAGTTGCATTCCACCTCTTAAACAATTCAACCGTAATACCCGCGCTTCCAGGAATGCCCATCAGTGTACCCTCGAGCCCAATTTCGGTCGTACGCTCAATAATAGAGAATCGTTCTTTAGCCGTACTTCGCGAATGTGGACCACACACTCTGTCTTTCCCGATCATTGCAGTGTTCAGGAATTAAAGACCAATGGACATCGGCACCTCCTCTCCAACCCCTTCCCGCTTTCCTAAAGCACTCACTGTGTCTATGGCATAATAAGGGTATAAGGGTGTGTTTATTATAAAAAGAAAAAAAAAAAGTGGAAACATACAAAGCGGGACTGCATAGAATCAAAAGAGCTGCTCTCAAGCTCGTTAGCTCTACGAGCAGAAGAGAAGAGCGAAGCTCCGGTTTCTCAGAAGAAAAGAGAGATGAGTGTTGAGAGAGACAACAGCAGGAATAAATGAATGAGCTGCCAAGCTCTTCAAGCCAGTAGGCGACGATCTAGATAAGAGCATGCACCAAATAATATAAAATATATGGTCCGAAGGATTCATGTCTGATGAATGAAACCTCATTCATTGCTTGCCCTATCCTGAAGAAGGAAGATCCTCTAAACTGCGCCATTGATTGATTAGCCCTTATCAATGTGGATTTAGATCAGGGAAGTCAACCATCGACCAAATGTTCACTTTGCGGCAGAGGGCAGAGCAGACCCTGAGAAAATCCTATGAACTCCAAATAGACACTGACCGTGTATGACAGCATCTACTTTTCATCCCTGCTAAGTTAGTTCGCTTGTGCAAAATGAAAATAGAGAACTCACTCTGCGCCATCAAGGTTGGCAACGAGCTTACGGAACCTTTCAAAATAGACGCATGCAACTTTGAGGTAGTAGAGGAGTTTGTCTACCTAGGCGAAAAATAACTCTAGAATAACTCTTGCTTATAGCTGTTTCTTTGGGCTAGGACAGCCGTTGAGTGGGAAAGCCCTCTCTCGAGCAGCTAAGGTAAAACTGTATAACACCCTCACCATCCCAGTCCTGCTATATGGTGAAGGAGCATGGACCTTGCCTTTAGCTGTTTCGAAAGGAAAGTTCTTCGGGTTATCTTTGGCCCCATGTGCGTTGATGATGAATGATGAAGAAGACACGGAGCTTGCCTGAAGGGTCAAGGCCCAGATACTTAGGTAGCTCGGCAATTTAGAGCAGATTGACAGCAATGCTCTGGCCCGGAAAGCCTTCGACACTATTCCAAGGGACGTATAGCAGTAGAGACAGACCGCGACTCAGGTATGGCGCTTAAAAGTGGAAGAGGACCTCAATCAGCTTGGAGAGCAAAACTGGAGACAGCTAGCTAAGAACCGAGCTGGCTGGCGACGACTGTTGGTTGAGGCTCAGATCTCGAACGGGTTCTAGCGCTAAGTTAAGCTTCATAGTTTCATTATTTTCTATTCCACTAACACTTAATCAGTTTTCAATGTTGCAGAGCTGAACAAACATTTAATAAGCCACTAAAAACCGATTACCCAAAACACCATTTCCAAACACAAACCATAAGGACTTAACGCTCACGATCAGCAATCTAACTCTCTCCCAATTAGATAGAGACAAGCAGGTTCCTAGTTTACCAACTGAAAGTGAATGAAAATTACACAAAAATCTCGTGTAAACTCCCTAAATTTTTCCAAAACTAATGCCACACCAAATTGGCTTCTGTAACTTCATGCTGATGATATTGCTTCCACTACAAACTCTGATAGCGTGAAGCCCTTTTAAACTTGCTCAACTCTATGGCCCTATTAACTTCGGTCCATAATAAGCGAGCTCACTGCAAACATTATCAAGAGTCGCTTCTATCCCTAATCTCAACTTCAGCACAACCATAACCCGATCATGCAAAGATCCTATGCCCAGTCGGGATAGGCAATCACTTGAGTTAATTTCACGCAAATTGCCAACTAACTGAAAAATCGTGCAGCTCACATTTGGAACGAATGCAAATCAGCTGGTAATTGCTTGGCTCAGTATCGAGAGCTACTTTCCTATCCGTTTTAATGTTGTGCGCTTGTTTTTCGTGGGCATGTAACAGCTAACTCTCGACTGGAGGTGTAATTTCCAATTCCCATGGCCAAATGAGTTCGGAGAGCGTTTGCTGCGGCAGTAGCGGTGAACGGCGCTTGCTGCAACTATTTTCATTCCGTCCGCTGCCCCTGTCGATGTTGGTTGCAATTCAATTCAATTGCTGTTAATCATATGGCAATTGATGGCAGTTTGCAATTATTTGCAGGTCCACAAAACTACTAGCGGGGTTGTTGCTTCAATGCGGGTACTGCCTCCGTCCATGCGATAACGTTCGTGAATGTTCTTTAAAAGTTCAAATAAAGATGCCAGTCTGTTATTTGCCACAATTGCAACCACATTTGCAGAATGGAATTCCTCGAAAGACCACTCTGGAAGGTATCATTCGACTCGAGGATAGGAGGAAGCATTAGAGCCTTCACATATTAAAAGTCATCTACTTCGTTGCCAAGAGTCATTTCAGTGCGGGGAAGGTACTCATTCTATTCCGTAGGCCTGGCTGGGCTGTGTTGTTAATATGCCACTCACTTGCATTTGATCTTGATGTTTCCTCTTGTCAATCGGATCTTGATGGAGATGGCGATGCCGATGGCCGATAAATCGATGCAAAAGTCGTAAACGTTTGGTTCAATAAAAAGGTAATCGTTTGGGATGTGTTGTAATTGATGTGCGTTGTAGGGTGCTCTAGTAGACAATATTGTAATGTGATGTCAGGTAAAGACAAATCGTTTTTCAATTGACGTTTGGAAAATGAAGTTTTGCCAGGAAGTGGTTGTAAAGAACGAATGTGCAAATGTAAATTTATCATCTCTGTGAATCCAACTTAAACTGTAATCTGGCTTAACCATGACTTCTGGGCTGCCCTTTTGTATGTAGCCAAGAATGTTACATCGCCTGATGGAAAAGTTCTGCGAAAAGTGAAACAATAGGCGTCGTTCCTTACGTCATCGCTTAAGTGCCAGATCATCTTCACCGTAACTTACTTACTTACTTAAGGTGGCGCTACAGTCCGTTGTGGACTTGGGCCTCAATCAACAGTTTCCGCCAGCCAGCTCGGTCCTCAGCTAGTTGTCTTCAGTTTTGCACTCCATGTTGATTGAGGTCCTCTTCCACTTGAGTGCACCACCTGAGTCGCGGTCTTCCTCTCCTCCTATTTCCCTCTGGAATAGTGTCGAAGGCTTTTCGGGCCGGAGCATTGGTGTCCATCCGCTCTAAATGACCGAGCCATCTGAGTCGCTGGACCTTGACCATTCTGGCTAGTTCCAACCGTTGTACAACCCGTAAAGTTCGCTGTTGTATCTTCTTCGCCATTCCCCTTCAATTCACACGGGGCCAAAGATAACCCGAAGAACTTTCCTCTCGAAACAGCCTAAGGCACTTTCATCCGATTTTGTCAGGGTCCATGCTTCTGCACCATACAGCAGGACTGGGATGATCAGGTTGTTGTACAATTTTACCTTTTTTGCTCGAGAGAGGGCTTTTCCACTCAATTGCTTTCTTTGCCCAAAGAAACAAGAGTTATTCTTCGTCTGATCTCGGTGCTGGTGTTATTGCCCAACATGCCCAAGCGGAGCCTAGGTTGACAAACTTCTCTTCTACTTCGAAGTTGTATGCGTCTATTGTGACGTTCTGCCTGAGCCGTCGGTGTTGGGTGTCCTTCCTCGAAGACAGCATATATGTACTTGGTTTTTTTTATTAACCGCTAAACCCATTTTTGCCGCTTCTGTCTCAATTCTCACAAAGGCGCCATTGACTTTACGCTGTGTTCTTCCCATTATATTAATATCATCGGCGTACGCAAGAAATTGAACAGATTTTTGGAAGATAGTGCCCCTGGTGTTGACGGTGGAATTCTGCATTATTTTACCAAGAACGATGTTAAAGAAATTGCATGACAGTGCACCGCCTTGTCTGATTCCTTTTTTTACATCGAAAGATTCCGTAAGCTCGTTGCCAACCTTGATGGAGCAGCGTGAGTTCTCCCTCGTCTTTTGCACAAGCGAACAAGCTTGGCAGGGATGCCAAAACTAGACATAGCTTTGTACAGTTCGCCTCTGTAGATGCTGTCATACGCGGCCTTAAAATCGATGAAAAGGTGGTGGGTATCGATTTTGAGTCCATACGTCCTTTCCAGGATCTGCCGCAAGGCCACAACGTGAAAATTTGGTCGATGGTTGACTTTCCTGGCCTGAAGCCACATTGATAAGGACCAATCAGATTGTTGACGAAAGGCTTCAGACGTTCACATATAACGACAGAGAGGATCTTGTAGGCGATGTTTAGTAGACTTATTCCTCTATAGTTGGCGCAGTTTAGAGGATCTCCCTTTTTCAGGATCGGGCAAACAATGCTGAGGTTCCATTCATCTTCATTGTAACATTAGGATTGATGCTTCATCGGTGGTCTCTTACTTAAAAAGTAACACAAAAAACCACTTTGACTCAATTTGTCAAACAAATTTATAGACCTACCGCATTCATAGGTACTTAACGCGTGAACTATCTAATGCAGCGCGCTCTTGTAACTTCGCTGTCTTCATTCTTCTCTTCTGAGTGCCACGTTCACACCCACAATATTACGTCACTTAATCCAAATATTCCCTATATTCAGTGACGAAGGGAAAAATAAAATACAACAAACAACTCAAGTCTGGATGCTTAGCCTATTTGTCTCGTCCACTTGACGACACTCTCAATTCTCTCAATGACCCTGAGTGAATTGCCCAACGAGCAACTAACAGGTAATGGGCAAAATTTGATTTGACATGTGTCACTAATTAGATAAAGGAGACCGCACAAGTTGTCAGAGAATTGCGTCGACAATGACCAGCGACGCCACGCACGCCGCCGCCGCCAATGAGTGGACCACGCAAATTGATACCGTGTTTGACTCATATTTCTTTGTTGTATCTTGACAAAACTTACGTTTTTGATACCCGGCTTCTACAAGTCGAAAATATTGCCGCACGCAAATTAATTATTATTTATATTCATTTGTTCTTTTTGAGATTCAAATCCTGTCAAAAAGACAAAAAAAAAAACTGACAGTCAAACAAGTTTGAGTGCTACAAAACCTTCCTCACAATTCGTGAAGACCGAAATCAATCGGGACATGTAGGCTCGTATTTGTGTTGGCCTTTTTTATTGACAGATCACTTAATTGACAGCAAACGAAATCGATGGCTTAAGCATGTACGCCATAATTATGGGATTAGTGGCATCGGATTGAGGTTATTTTTTGTTTAAGTTGTCGAGGCTTGCGCCGCGTCGTTTCGTCGTTGTGGTCTCTGTGTGTCTCTTATGTACGGAGGAGTTAATATCGATTTCATGATTTTGCGATCGATCGATCAGATTAGTTACAGGATTAATTAAGATCAGAATTATAGATGAACATCAACTGACTGGTACCTTCATCAAAACAAAAGAACGTGCGAGATGCGACACGCACTGGATACCTAACCTTAGTTATGATTTTGCCTTAGTCGCGGTATTGTTTCGATTGCATATATCTAAGTGTGGTCCGGTAAGTATCTATTTTATTAAGTCTACAAAAAATTGCTCCATCTTCTTTCACCCGTCTGAAAAAAAACGTTTTCTCAAGCTCTGCGGCCCTCCGTGGTTACAATGACCTTCATTCGATTGAATGCAGATGTAGTTTAAAGGCAGATACAATCCATTGTGGATTTGGACCTGAACTAAAAAGCTTCTCCAGCCAGCTCTATCCCTAGCTGGTTGCTTCCAGTATCGCCCGCCAAATTGGTTGAATTCATCTTCCACTTGCGAGCGCTACCTTAGACGAGGTTTTCCTTTACTGCGCCGTCCATCTGGGTTGGAGTCGAAAAGTTTGCGAACCGGAACATTGCTGTTGATCTCAAGCGCTGCACTTTAAATGTCTTGACTAGGTTGGTGTCCTTGTATAACCCGTAGTGTTCTGTATTGTTTCTTATTCTCCAATCACCATCAATGTATACGGCTCCAAAAATCGTCCGAAGAACTTTTCTCTCAAAACATCAGGACTGGGATGATAAGGGTCTTATATATGGATACTGGATAGTTGCTCGAGAGAGGGCTTTGTTGGTCAATTGCCTTCTCAAACCAAAGTAGCAGCGGTTAATAATACTTCGCCGCTGAGTGTCCTTTTATGATAAAAGCATATACTTGGTTTTTCCCTCATTAACCTTTCAGCCCACTCAATGCCTCTGGTGTTAACGTTCGAGTTCCTTATTCTTATTTCAAGAATTATGTTAAAAATGTCACTTGACAGAGCGTCGCGTCGCCTTGTTTTTAACCTTTTATGACATGAAAGGTATCGGTGAGGTCTTTTCTGACCCTAACAGCTCGTCTCTGAAGATGATGTCGTACGATTTGATGAATAGGGGATGAGTATCGATTTGATGCTCTTGGAGTTTTTTCCAAGATGTGTGTGTGAGAATATTTGGTCGATGGTGGACTTCCCTGGTTAAAAGCCGAAGAAAGGCTTCAGACGTTCATATATAGCGGCAGAGAGGAAATTGTTGGCATTGTTGAGGAGGCTGTTTCCTCTGTAATTAGAGCAGTTCAGAGGGTCTCCTTTATTCAGGATCGAGAATGCAACGCTGTGACTCCATATGGGCATATTCAGCAGATAGGTTAGGTAAGGTTAAAGGGGCTGTGGATACAGAATCCATTCACTTAGGCCAAAAGAAAACGCCCCCGATACCACATAAATCTAGAGAATTACTTCTAACTAGTCGAACCATTTTGAGCTTTTTATAAAGCAAAGAAGATATTTGTTATCCTTATTAGCTAGTTCACTGGGATTATCATAAAAGTACTCTCCCAGATGAAGTTTACGTCTTAGTGAAAGAGCAGGGCAAGTGCAGAGAAAGTGAGAGATTGTTTCCTCTTCTTCCTCGTCCATACAGCTCCTGCAGAAGTCATTTGAGGCTACACCAAGTCGTGTTGCGTGTCTGCCTAAACGACAGTGCCCCGTAAGGACAAGGAAGTCTGCTTGGAGATAACAAGTCATTCGAGCGCTGTAGGTCCAGTGAAGGCCAAATAAGTTTTGTGGCTGCGCACGTTGATAAATTGTGCCACCTAGAAATTGTTATCTTTAAGGCTGTTTCTCTTAGCAGAAGTTTACATGCAGCTATCGGTATACCTATCTTCTCCCTTTAAGGTTCCATTTTTAGCGAGTTCATCGGCTCTACAATTTCCTGTGATGTCTCTGTGGCCCGGCACCCAACAGAGGTGAATGTTTAATTGCTGCGCCATCTCCATAAGAGACGATCGACAATCAAGGGCCGTTTGAGTTTTGGTTGATACACCGTCAAAAGATTTAATAGCAGCCTGACTTACAGAGAAGATGCGGATATCAGAAGTTGATATCACGTTTTCTCTTAGCCAGGAGAGAACCTCTTTGATCGCTAAAATTTCCGCTTGGAAGACGCTACAATAATAAGGGAGGCGGAAGGAGATGCTTAGACTAAGCTTTTCTGAGTAAACACTACTACCAGCTCCATCACTTGTTTTGGATCCATCTGTATATAAAAATGAATGATTTTGTCATCCAGAAGATTTTTATCTTCCCATTCGTCTCTGGATGGAATGGATACCTGGAAGTTTTTCCCAAATTGGGGTTTTGGAATGGTGTAGTCTATGTACTTTGGTATAGGACCGAAGAAGTTCAAAATGATGGAATGTCCCACATTATTGTTGGTACATTGAGATGAGGCGTTGAGTTTTATAGCTGTACTCGCTGCCACTTGTTTGCTGAAGATGTCCAGGGGTGTCAGATGGAGGAGAGTGTCTAACGCTGCTGAGGGTGTGGTTCTCAATGCAGAGACATGCAGTGCGTTGGACTCTGCTGAGTTTGTCGCAGTAAGTGACTTTCTCCAGTGCAGTCCACCATACTGCAACCCCGTACATGAATGTTGGTCGGCTGACCGATGTATATAGCCAATAGGTTAAACGAGGTTGAAAACCCCATTTGCTTCCTATGGCTTTCTTGCAAGAGATAAAAGCTACTGTAGCTTTCTCAAATCTTTCCTGAATATTAGGTTTCCAACTTAAGTTTTTGTCTTATATTAGACCAAAATATTTGGCTTCATTGGTAAAAATTAGTGGTACACCTTTTATTGAAGGAGGTACAATTACTCTTGTATTTCCGTGTAAAAAGAACGAGGTCTGTTTTTTGAGGATTAATACTAAGTCCACAGTGATCAGCCTATCTAGTGAGCATATTAAGTGCGTTTTGGAGGAGGTCTCTTAGAATGTTTTCCTGTGACGTTGGCGATAGGAACATCATCGGCATACGCAATCACTCTGTAGCCTTCCCTCTCGATTGATATTAGCAGTTCGTTAACTACTATTTTCCACAGGAGAGGGTACAGAACACCACCTTGCGTAGTGCCTCTACTGACAGACCTTTTCGTACAAAAATCCCCCATCTTAGAGTTGATGAGCCTGCTTTTTAGCATTAGATTAATCAACTCACCGAGTTTTCGACGTTTAGGGTCGTCATAGTAGAAGTGATAGCAGATGTGTCAACGTTGTTGAAAGCACCTTCAATATCCAGGAAGGCAACCATGGTATATTCCTTTTGCCCTAGGGAGTATTCGATAGTTCTTACCAGCGTATGCAAGGCTGTTTCTACCGATTTCCGTTTGCAGTAAGCATGCTGAGACATCGATAGTCTCTTATCAATGCTATTACGTATATGGATATCAATATATCGTTCCAGCGTTTGGATAATAAATGATGATATGCTAATAGGTCTTAGATCTTTAGGGTTGACATGCGAGCATTTGCCCGCCTTGGGAATGAATACTACCTTTACTTCTCTCCGTCGCTGAGGTATATAGACCAGATATAGACAACTTTTGAAGATCACATCAATGATGGGAATTTGGCAGATAAGATGTTTCATCATCACCAGTATAGAGATTGCAGAAATGATTTCTCCAATATCTCAACATCGCTTGTGACGCTTTAGATCTATGCCTTATAACCTTCCGATGTTCTTTTTACCTCCTGGTTGGACTTCCGAACTTCATTCCTGCTATAGCATCCCTCTGATTCCTCGATCGATTATTTCTTTTGCTGCCTCTTTTTTCTCCTGAGAAGCCGATGTTAGTCCATTCTTTTTCATTGTGCAGTTCTAGTCCTCCTCTGCAGCGCCGCTTATTATGCCTTCTGTTAAGCTGCATGTGCCAGCCGGCATTCATTATTTAACCAGAGGGGATTAATTGTGGTAGCCTATTGAAACCCAACATTTCAGAGGCAATTTCTTGACAATGTTGCCCGTGCTGTCCGCTGCTGGCGGTGGCGTTGAGCATCTTAAAATGTTATTCGAGACGCAATCGGAAAAAGACCTGGCAGTCTGTACTTTCCCATAGTCGAAATCGTCTGGGCCAGTTAGAGTCAGGCTTCATGTTTATTTGTTGTAACTAAATGTCAGTCAAAGGTTAATAGGTTGTTGATAAGGAATTTGATATTTTCTGTTCAAACTGATTAGCCCAACTTCTTGAAGCAATGTAAGCAAGCAATAAACATATTACAGCACGTCCAGACCCATTAAAGAATTTCATGATTATCAAATCTTCACTTGAACTCGCCTCTCAATTAGTCCGTGCTATCAAAATTGTAATGAATATGGCCCACCCAATAAGTCATCCCAAAAACAAATTCAAAACCAAAAACAAATAATTTGTATTGCGACGCTCAAAGTCCGTTAAAAAACAAACCACTTCAATTAAGCGACACTTAAAAATTCACATGCCCAAATGCTGCTTACAACTAATTGTAATTTTGTTGTTGTATTAAACTATAAGACATTTAATTTGATAATTCGCCTAACTAAGGCTCTAAACGGTTCTATGCAGTACCACGAATGAGTTTTATGAAATTTTAACAGTCAGTCGGTCGTTTGTGCGTTCGGCGATAATAAAGCAATAATTTACTCTCTCTAAGGCCTTCATAAGCTAATCATGAGGAATTTATATTCCGTCACCATCGGTGGCATTAATTGGTTATTATGGTGTAAGAAGTGTCAACTGTCAAAACAGCGATAGTTGCTTTGGCTTCCGGCAGTGGACAAGTGCGCCATTATCGCCAAGCTTATTAGACCACCCAGCTGTGGGTTTTCACTCTATCGGTTTGTAATTGTCGAATCGCCCTACACGGAAGTGGTAGATTGATGTCGAATGACCCCCTTTTTGGTTGAGTAGCGGCGACGACATCGAGTAGTCAGCATATTGCTTGCATTGATTCAGCCAACTTCCAGAGAATTGCGAATTTGGATTGTAGAAAAAAAGAAAATGGCAAAACATGTTGTTGGAACGGAAGATCACAGGCGCCGCCAACTGATGAGCTTATCAGTGATCGTGTTAAGGCAGCGCCTCTACGTCGATGATTCTTTGGTAAATTGCAATCTTATCGCTTTAATGGTCCCAGTTTTAATGAGAGTTCTTTGAGAACTCAGTTGCGAGACTATTTAGTGTGACAAAGGTGCGAAAGTTAACTGCAAGTCGCGATCATCAATTTGATACGAATTCAATAATTATAAAATGGAAAAGTTGTCACGACAGCAGTTTTTATTTTTATGGTCTTTTGCGGCTCAAAACAAAAGAGGTCAACGCGGGGTTATTTCAGTGAAATCGGATGAGTCTTGGAATTGGATGCGATGGCAATCTACATAATTTGAACAAAACAAACACACAGAAGCCGCGGAATATACTCAAAATAAGATCGTATGGCACATCAAAGAGGAGCCAGAGCTATTAAAGTGATTTACATGCTTTCAAGAGATTGCAAGCAATTATTTTTCTGTTTGTGAAAAAGAATCTTTTTTATTTCGCACCTTTTTTTCAGACATTTAATTGGTCTATTCAATTGAGAGAAGTGTGTGCTATGATGATACTTTGACTATGATGCGGATTAGCTTGAATTTCAGAGAGATTTCATGGGCTTACATTTCTGAAACGGACTTTGAATTTTAGAAAGGGATCAATGGCCGGCTGATAGCTGAAAATGAGATCAGTTTGGTGTGCTGATAGAGATTCGGACAAATTGATCTCAGGATATTCGATTTCGTGATTGATTCATCGTGGGAAAGGGTTGTGAGAAACTATACACTTTCAGTATTTGAAATGAGTTAACGATCAACTTAAAGAGAGTTATAATTGTTTTGAAAGTAGGAAATACATATTACGTTTACGCGTTTGTGGAAAGTTGTCCGAGAAATACTTAGATTACTGATGGCGCCAGTATCGCAATTAACAATTGTGTTATACATACTCTTTAACGTCTGTACTGTAACGAAGCGTTACATGCTTGCCCACCAGCATTATAGCGCATGTTTGTCATCAACAACAGCAGCAGACACGATCTTATGCTTGTTCACACGCAATTTTAGTATTTGCAAAATACAATTCACACTCAGTCAACACACAAAAACGCTTAAGGCAGCCTGCAGTTAGCTTTGAAAAATGAAGCCGTGGTGAAACGCAATCCCCTGCATGCCGTAGTGAACGAAGCGGTAACACAGAGCAAGTCTTCATTGCACTTCCCCTCTCCCTATAAGTAGTAAGGGGTTTCAATGATATTTTGTAAAGCAGTATACGTCCTTACTTACTTAACCGGCTCCCAATCCATGAAGGATCTCAGCCTGGGCACTCTCGCATGCACTCTCCCCCCGCCAAAACCAAGCGATCTGGCACTCGCGGTCACTTTGTTCTTGTACTGTAGGTTCGGCTTACCTAGGGGCGGCAATGAGAAAGCTTTCTTGGCTGAGCGCCGTTGTCATCCACCCACATGTCTTCGCACACCTAAAAGTAGTAGCAGTTCGCGAGGTTAATTATCTTATTCGGATCTCCACTAAGGTGTCGTTTGTGGTATTGATGTTTGTTCCAAGGTTGGTTAACTCCTTAACTGCTACCAACAGTGACGTATTGTCCTAAGCAGTGGACCGGTGTCTTTTTGTCTTAATTTGTTGAAGATAGTGTATATTCCATGCTATGCGCACTATCTGCTCGAGGATGTTGAAGAAATCACATGATAGCGCATTTCCTTGTCTAAACCCTGTGCATGTTTGAAATAACTCGGATGAGCTGTTACCCACTTGCACACCGCACGGCGTATTGCTTAGCGTCATGCGGCACAGCTGAATTCAGATGTCCGAATTCAGACATCGCCATCAAAAGCTCTTGGCTATGCATATCTTCTCTAATAGGCAGTATATCGTTGTTTCACCTGGCCTTGAGCCACACCGCAACGTGCCGATTACAGAGTACAGTGGCGCGACTGCTCTTGAAGGGCCAAGGCTTAAGTGGCTTACACTCATCAACAATTCTTTGGGTGCGTGTGAAGAATTGAGGGGACCTACATTTAACGCCGATTCCGAACGGCAAAAATGAGAAGCACTTTTTCATGACAGATTGATACTCTTGGAAGTTTTATTAGTTCTTCGCAAGAGGCAGTGTCAGTGAAAGATGAAATAAAAACTATGGGGACGAGTAGGACTCGAACCCACGACGTTCTGCTTAGCAGCTTACGCACCTGACCACTTAGCCACAGACAATACACGTGCCGATTATAGTGTTGCACACATAAGTTTCATAGTATTTTGTATACAGAATTAAGCAGGGATATGCTTCGGTTGCTTATGCATTACATGTGATCATCTTTAGGTGAATATTTTTGAGATGTGGAGCTTTCAAGGAACATCATAGTAGAATCGCAGTCAATGCTGGGGATTTGGAAAGACCACTTCTGTAGATTGTATAATGGCGACGACGAACAAAATACCGCCGTCAGACAGGAGCCTTTCATTGGACACGATGATAGCCAACAATTCCGTGAACCCGACCTAGAAGAAGTGAAAACCGCAATATCACGGCTGAAATCCAACAAAGCCGCTGGAGCAGATGGACTAGCTGCTGAGTTGTTCAAAGCAGCAGGCGACGAGCTAGATAGGAGCATGCATCAAATTTGTAAGATATGGTCAGAGGAATGCATGCCCGATGAATGGAACCTCAGCATTGTTTGCCCGATCCTAAAAAAGGGAGATCCTCTAAACTGCGCCAACTATAGAGGAATAAGTCTACTTAACATCGCCTACAAAATCCTGTCTGTCGTAATATGTGAACGTCTGAAGCCTTTCGTCAACAATCTTATTGGTCCTTATCAATGTGGCTTCAGGCCAGGAAAGTCAACCATCGACCAAATTTTCACGTTGCGGCAGATCCTGGAAAAGACCTATGAACTCCAAATCGATACCCCTGACCTTTTCATCGATTTTAAGGCCGCGTATGACAGCATCTACAGAGACGAACTGTACAAAGCTATGTCTAGTTTTGGCGTCCCTGCCAAGCTCGTTCGCTTGTGCAAAATGACGATGGAGAACTCACGCTGCTCCATCAAGGTTGGCAACGAGCTCACGGAATCTTTCGACGTCAAAAAAGGATTCAGACAAGGCGATGCACTGTCATGCGATTTCTTTAACATCGTTTTCTTGAGAAGATAGTGCAGAACTCCAACGTCAACACCAGAGGCACTATCTTCCAAAAATCTGTTTAACTTCTCGCGTACGCCGATGATATTGATATAATGGGAAGAACATAGCGTGATGTCAATGGCGCCTTTGTGAGAATTGATACAGAAACGGCAAAAATGGGTTTAGCGGTAAATGAGGGAGAACGAAGTATATGCTGTCTTCGAGGAAGGACACCCAACACCCACGGCTTGGACAGAACGTCACAATAGACGCATACAACTTCGAGGTAGTAAAGGAGTTTGTCTACCTAGACTCCGCTATAAACACGGGCAATAATACCAGCGCCGAGATCAGAGAAGAATAACTCTTGCTTATCGCTGTTTCTTTGGGCTTAGAAAGCAATTGAGTGGAAAAGCCCTCTCTCGAGCAACTAAGGTAAAACGGTACAACACACTCATCATCTCAGTCCTGCTGTATGGTGCAGAAGCATGGACCCTGAACAAATCGAATGAAAGTGCCTTAGGCTGTTTCGAGAGGAAAGTTCTTCGGGTCATCTTTGGCCCCGTGTGCATTGAAGGGGAATGGCGAAGAAGATACAACAGCGAACTTTACGGGTTGTACAACGACATGGACCTAGCCAGAAGGGTCAAGGTCCAGAGACTCAGATGGCTCGGTCATTTAGAGCGAATGGACACCAATGCTCCAGCCCGGAAAGCCTTCGGCACTATTACCGTTGGACGTAGGAGGAGAGGAAGACCGCGACTCAGGTGGCGCACTCAAGTGGAAGAGGACCTCAATCAACGTGGAGTGCAAAACTGGAGACGACTAGCTAAGAACCAACCTAGCTGGCGGAGACTGTTGATTGAGTCCCAAGTCCACAACGGACTGTAGCGCCACTTTAAGTAAGTAAGTAAGTATATGGAGCTTTCAGACCAGTCAGCGGGCAATATAAGTTTCCTCCTAATCCATATTTAAAGAGTTCCGCAGGTATGTCATCTGACTTCGCGGACTTGTTATTTTCAGCCAGGACGAACTCGTAGTTTGGTGTTGCCCCGTTACGATCGCGATGTGTGGAAACATGAAAATCCGCGGATCTTTGGAGCATGATTCGAATTTTTTTTCAATAGATCTCATCAGTCATATCTTGCATGAAATTTCGGGCAGTAGTAAACTGTCATTGTGATGGGTGCCACGTTTGCTCCATCTGGACAGTAAGCGGAACCGTTAAAGTATTCGTTTTCTCTGGGAATCATAGGTTATGATGCATATCGAAAGGTTCAAGAAAGGTCGAAAATTGCAAGCGGTTCTGTCTCTACCAAAATATTATATACGGAAGCGGATCTCAGTGTCCAGTGTCCAAGCTACTATACCTACATATGTATAGAAATATAGAAACTGGCTAGCGTAAACTTGACATAAGCGGCAAGAGGTTTGCAGATGATGGCAACCTGTCCGTGAAGAAGAATAACCACGTTATCACCTTTAAGAGGGAGTCCAAGTCCAGTAATCAATAATAATAAAATTTGGGAAATACACTTAGAAGAATTGGATCCCAGACGGGTTACCCCGGTACTCAAGATAAGCTACAATATAGCTATGTATAGCACTTAGCCTCCCAGCGTTCTTTACTTCCAGTAAAATAGAATGGTAATCGAATTTTCACTTTCCCATATGATATTATTGATGTAATGACATAATGTGAATTGAAAGGACGCAAACGAAATAAATTTCAATTCATTGACATTCGGTTGGTTGGTGTGAGAATTTATTTGGTTTTAAATAACAGGACGGTTGGAATGATGGAATTTTAAAGGATTTCGACTAAGGTAGGAGGAGTATTTCTAACGTTTCGCTTATTGCTTCAGCTGAATTGGAAGTTGCGCGTTTAAGTTTTCATCAAAACAAGTACCTACGTATTCAATCTACGTGTATTCGAAATACTTTTTCTTTTAAAGTACACAATTCGTTTCAAGTAAATAAAAATCTTTAAGGTGAAGGCAATTCTTATCAAAATATGAACTCAAAAACCAAAATACATGCTTCAGGTATGTACCTACGTGATGTTAAAAAAAAAATAAATAAAAAGTTCACTTTGTTTTCAATTCGACAAGGAAATAAAAATTCAAGACATTATCGCCGTAAACGACTAAAAATACCCAAAGCTAGAATGTTTTTGTCTGTTCACTTTTGTTTTCGCTGCCCTCAGCAATGACATTTCCCAATTAAAAATCTAAGTTTCTTCTTATCGTTAATAGCCGTTTGTCTACATACCATTTAAATAGCTTTATTTTCAAAAGAACATACAATTTGGCACATTCTCGAACTCATTAAACCAAAAAAAAAAAAAAACAGAAAAATCACAACACACCACATCTCATGGCTTATTGTCCTGTCCATGTCCAATGTTCCCAGCAATTGAGGTTATCGCGATCACCGCAATAAAGTATAATAATAATTATCTGTGGCAAATGACAATTTAAGTGCCTTTTATTGCAGCCAATTAAGATAAAACGTTATTTGTTGCGGCTCCGGTACACAAGTTTTGTCGCATTTATTAAATTCGTTAAGTTTGCTTGCACTACACTCGCTACACTCTGGCATCGATTTGGATCAGTTCTTTCGCTTATTTCCTAATCGAGTCGGAAGTGTCATTGATTACAATATTCCTTGTCTAGAGCTGACCTTGGGGTTGGTAAAGATTTGGCACTTTAAGCTAACACAACACTGTTATCATATAAGAAACCAATAAAATACATGTTTTATGATGGATGCGTTCTTGAACTCGACAAAATGATTCTGAAATTTTCTTGAAGCGATAATAATAATTAACTATGCCAAATAAGAGCCCATTAGTCCAGCATCGAGCCCTGCTATTGGAAGCCCAAAGCTGAACATCGAAAGCCCTGTTCAAAATTTATAGTATGTGTTAAACATTTAGGTATACTGATAATGTTTTTAATTTCATGCGTGACTTGACATCATCTACAAATTTATGACTCTTGTCTGCTATCATTTTCTGTGTATTAGAATCGTTTTTGCTCAATCTGCCCACCCAGAACTAATTGACTTGATAATAATAATAACACAAATTTATTGCTGTTGCTAGCAAAATAAAAATGTTCAACAAAAAACTAAACTTTTCAATTTTGATGTATTTTTGGCGTCAAAATGATTTACACCGAATATTATGAAAAATAAATGTTTTCCTCCTTGCGACGCGACGTGATCAATCAAAACGCTCTCGAACTCGAACAAAATATTAATTGGGGTTCGGTATGGGCCAGAGATACATAATTTGAAAACATATTTCCACAAAATTGTCAAGTCGCACTTCAAAAAACCAGACACTGACACTCGAATGTGTTGTAGAATCCCAACAATCGTAATTCATGATGTTACAAAAGTCAAAAACAGCTCTTAAGTGAGAAAAAAGTTCAATCTTTGTGTCAGAAAATCACTCGCCCAGTACAGATAACATGGCGGGAAAAAAAAACTCATTAGCGTATAAATTTGTATTAATTCAATTATGGCTGGAACTCAGAAAAAAAGAAGCACATTCGCTGCGATCTGGTAATTACACTTCGACTACGTGCTTCGATATACAAATCGAGACTCGATCAATCATCGTTCGAGAATATAAATTGAATGGAAAATGTTTTCAAAAAATAGAAATAAGTGACGAATCGGGCAATAAATTAAATGTTAACCAATTCGCTGAGTGAAATATGAATTTTGATGGATTTGGGTTTTAAGCGAAACTGCCAAAATTTAGAACGGATGGTGGTAATGAGCTGGGAACAACATATTGTTGCCGTTTCCTCAATGAGCGTGTACTCAATGGGGGATTCATTCATAGAATTTTAAGTGAATTATTGCGAATTCGTCAAAGTTAATAGGTTCAGTTGACAGAAATGTAATGGAATACAGTCGAACCTGTTTCTGGAGAAAAAACGTGTTGAAGTTTAAACGGATAGTCAAGAAAATTGTGTTTTTGAGAAAAAGCATGTTTAAGAATAAATCAATGACTTAGGCTGAGTTGAAAACAAAACCATTCATAATAATTTTTGTCGTTTGTGAATGGTCTTGAAAGTTCCAGACTAGAGGAGAAATTTATTCAAGAAATAGTTTAGCAATTAATTATTATTCAAAAATGGTTGAATGTCAAATCAGGTCAGTCGACAGTGATCGTCAATTTCGTCGACCAGTCCGAAAATGACTGAATGAAAGAATTAAAATAGGATTTTAAGTACACTGGGACCTAAAGATCTATTGTATCCCCTTAATTAGCTGATGGGTTAGTACCTCAAACTGATATGCTAAAGGAATTTAAGAATTTGGAGTACTAACATTACTTACTTACTTAAGGAAGCGCTACAGTCCGTTGTGGACTTGGGCCTCAATCAACAGTCTCCGCCAGCCAGCTCAGTCCCTAGCTAGCTGTCTCCGGTTTTGCACTCGAAGTTGATTGAGGTCCTCTTCCACTTGAGTGCGCCACCTGAGTCGCGGTCTTCCTCTCTTCCTACGTCCCTCGGGAATAGCGTCGAAAGCTAACCGGGCCGGATCATTGGTGTCCATGCTCTCTAAATGACCGAGTCATCTGAGTCTCTGGACCTTGACTCTTCTGGCTAGGTCCATGTCGTTGTACAACCCGTAAAGTTCGCTGTTATGATATCTTCTTCGCCATTCCCCTTCAATGCACACGGGGCCAAAGATTACCCGAAGAACTTTCCTCTCGAAACAGCCTAAGGCACTTTCATCCGATTTTGTCAATGGGATGGGATGATGAGGGTGTTGTACAATCTTAGGGGTACCAATGTACTAGGTGGAAGATGTTTCTCCTCAATCAATTTAATAATGACCTATGTAGATATGTGTTTTAACCTTTTGTTGATGTGCATCATAACTGCCATAATTGCCTGGTCTGGCATTTCATCTGCTTCGTTGCAGAATCTGCATGTTGGATTTTCGAATTTACAATGACGCGAGAGAAAACTAGTAATTATCCTGAGTTAATTCTTGCTTTTGAGTGATGCACATCGAAAAGCGCCTTTTGGCTGTAGTCACTCAGAAGCATCTTCGCCTGTCTCAGTCCGGTCAGTTGTGCCCAGTTGTTTCTTCTCCTGGTTCCGTCTTCTGCTTTCATTTTTCTTCTAATGGTGTTTTCTCCTATTCCGAAGTAGGGTTCCGGCCCTAATAGCGGAGTCATCTCACCTGTCTTCTGCAGCATATCTGCGTCCATGAACTCTTCTACATGCCCAGGTACCCATTGATGAGTAACTTTGTTGTTTTTGATTAGCACTCCATTACGCGTTTTGTGTCAATCGTATAGGAGGCTAACCTGACTATCTGACATAGTTGAAATGTTTTTGTTTCGGTCGGTGATATGTTTTGAGATTGAGTTCTGCACATTTACTAATTGCGTTGACCTCTGCAGTATAGGTTATGTAGGGTAAGTTCTCATAGCTCCTGTGATGCAACTGCATGCAAGCCTTTGTACTATTTCTATAGTGATTTTTGTATACCAGGTTACGTTATTATGGGTCTTACCATCAAGTTATATATCCGTCTTAGTATATGTGACTTTCAGCCCCATGAATTGCTTGCTATTGTCTTTTGCATATCATGACGGCTTAAGTGGCTATACAGCTCTATGAAGAGCCATGGCCTAAGTGGCTTCCACTTATCAACTACCCCGACTTTCAGTGTATATGATTCTGCCTATATATTGAACTACCATTCTGGGTATTATTGCATTGGACCATATGTTTTTAGTGATATCTTTATCATGTTTCCGAACGTACGTCAACGTAGTGTCCTCGATACTCTTGAATGGGATGTATTGGATATGACGTCTCCAGTTGCGTTAATCATTTACACGTCTTGAGTTAGAGTTTTGTATAGTGGCTGGCTTTGTTTTTGTAAAGT
>CAKKXW010000003.1:81174511-81193403 GCA_920937365.1 Sphaerophoria rueppellii
AATGTCTGTATAACGAATGGTTATACAGAACCAAAATGTGACACCAACCCCTCACCCAGGGGCAATTGGGTACCGCGGGTAGTGAGGATTTGCCACCTCACTAGTGGGATGGACCTTCGCGGGGGTTGTGGTTGTCTGAGTTTGGCCTCAGCTGCTGTTCGCAAATCGCGGTTACGGCTCTTCTTTCGGTGACTGAAAGTTGAGTGCAGTTTCCGTGACCGGACAACGGCTCTTCTTTCGGTAAACGAGGGTTGAGTGCAGTTCCGTGTTTTGCCTGAATAGTAGTCTAGAATCTCAAACCAAGATGAATAAGGGCTGGCACTAATTCAATTGGTACTGGTGTGAATCTGGTTGCAGGGTACCCGCTTCTTTCTTTTGATAGTTGAGGTGTACTTTTGTAGCTGGTGGATCATCAGGGTGAATGTCAACACTTATAAACGACACCTGTGTGAGTGGTCACACGTCAGATAAGGCTTAATTGCTAGGTGCTGACGTTAATCAATTCATGCTTCTGTTTTTGATTAGCACTCCATTACGCGTTTTGTGTCAATCGTATAGGAGGTTAACCTGACTATCTGACATAATTGAAATGTTTTTGTTTCGGTCGGTGATATGTTTGGAGATTGAGTTCTGCACATTTACTAATTGCGTTGACCTCTGCTTGAAAGATACAGTATAGGTTCTGCAGGGTAAGTTCTCATAGCTCCTGTGATGCAACTGCATGCAAGCCTTTGTACTATTTCTATAGTGATTTTTGTATACCAGGTTACGTTATTATGGGTCTTACCATCAAGTTATATATCCATCTTAGTATATGTGACTTTCAGCCCCATGAATTGCTTGCTATTGTCTTTTGCATATCATGACGGCTTAAGTGGCTATACAGCTCTATGAAGAGCCATGGCCTAAGTGGCTTCCACTTATCAACAATTCTCTGAGTGCGTGTGAAAAATTGAGGGGATTTTCAGTTTAACTCCGATTCCAAATGAATAGCAAATTTGAGAAGCACTTTTTCATGACAAATTATTACCCTTGGAAGCTTGTCAAGTCTTCGCAAGAAGTAGCACCCGTGAAAGATGAAACAAATCTTTATTGGCACGAATAGTATTCGAACCCAAAACGTTCGGCTAAGCCGCGCCAACGCACAAAACCACTAAGCAACGGGCACTTTAGTGGCTTTGCCGACGGTAATTTCTACTTGTCTATTCTAGAGGAGTTTGTTGTCAAGGTTGATCCTTCTTCTCAAGCTTATTTTTTGTTTTCATGCGTGTTAGAAGTCTTTTCCTGGTAAATGGTAAAATTGTTGTCTTAGTAGGGTTGATTTGAAGGCCTATTGATAGACAACATTTCCTGTTAATGATTAAAACTCTTTGAATTACAAAGCAGAACGTTTCTTCAAACTTCCCAACAGAAGTTCTTACAATATCATCAGCAAAACCAAGACATCTAATAGCCTGGCACGTAAGACTTTCAAGTCACTCATCCACAGCGAGACTCCACAATAGGGGTAATAGAAATCCTCCCTCAGGGCAACCTCTAGTTGTGATGATTGTTTCTACATTGTGATCTGCCTTAACCACTGCCGTTCTGGTACTTAGCATATCATTTATCCATTTATTGTGATGGGAACACATTTTCTTTTGAATGCTCTAGATAAAGCAGCATGTGAGGTGTTGTCGAAAGTTCCCTCAATGTCCTGAGAAGTAGAGATAACCTCGCTTCTTCATTCTCAGTGAAGTTGCCATCAGGTATACGGAGAGAAATTGAGCAGATGGATCTTTGTTTTCCAAGAACCTTGTGAAGTCTTATTGCTACGGGAGTAGAAACTATGGTTTCGCAAAATTTCCCAAAGTTGTTCCTCTTGACTTTCCGTATCTCCTTGTTATTCTGTCATCTCTGCAGTTCTGTCTGCTTCATTGTACAGTCTTCTTACTTTGGATATAAGTTCTGACAGATTTATATTCCACCGTACAGCATCTTTTTGCCTTGAAACCATCAAGATTGTGAATCGACTTGTCCCATGACACTTATTGCCTTCACTTGCAGGATGCGTTCCGGGCATCTCTCAATCACTACGACTTGACAATAACTTCCTTTTCTTACAGATCTGGATACCATGCACAGTTTTTGGAACATTAAAGAAATACAACATTCTCTACTCTCTCTTTCTCTTCTACTCAAAGTCAATTGCTGCTGTCAAATTTTAACCACAAACCGTTTTCATAGAATCACACTTCATGAAAAAAGAACACTTCTTCGTAATCAGTGTCTTAACAAAAGAACACACCTAGAATTTCTGCGAAAAATAAAAACTAATCACATCATTTGTCCCCGATATTCCAATATTTCTATAATACACCTCAAACCAATCAAAAATTCACACGCCCTTAAAAATTCAATTGAATGAAATTGAAACGAAACCTCTTTTCAATCGAAAACTATACCCACTTCAGAAATTAATTTAAAAAAATGACTTTAAATGTTTACTCTTTAAATAAAGACATCCCGTTGCTAAAAATTCGAATTGCATCCAACAAAACACAAAAAAAATACCCAAGGACTGGATTCAATATCCACATCATTGTTTGTGGATAATAAAAAACGTAGGTAGATCTATCAAGTGAAAAAAGGTGTCAAAAACTAACACATTTGGTGATGCATTGGCCCAGCAGTATACCTCTTGAATTTCCCCTCACAAAAGAACCAAACAAAATAATAGCAAAACCAACAAACAACAATAGCAAAATGCTCGCACAATTAACACGCACTGAGGTGCCACAAGGGACTGTACTCAGCCCACCCTTCGAAGATTTCTCAACGATTTTTATTCGAATGAACAATGGCCGTCGCTGAACGCCATAACAATAGCGACGGACATCCATCCAATTCCAATCATGACATATTAATAAATACTCGAAATCGATCCTAAAAAAATTGACTTCTTTTGATTTGGGATTTTTGGGAGAAGCATCAGCGCACGTCGATTACGATTTACCTGAACGGGCGCATCAGGATTCCAATGAAACTCAGTTCGATTGGGGAGATGAGGAAAAACGCATAGCGGGACAAATCATTTGTTTTGGGAGGGAAAACACAGATTGAACGCGCTAAGCGTTAACAAGAGATGAAATTATCGTCTGTGAAATCGATATTGCCCCTAATTTTTTTTCCCTTTTCGATATGCAGTGATGCCCGATGCATTGATAGTTGTGATTGTGGTTGTTTTCTTTTTCGATCTTGAGAGTCGAGATAGTTGATCTTCGAGGCGTGAAAATAATAATCGTTTTTTTTCTCGGTTCCTGTAGATTCTATTCTCTTGGGCATCAGGGTGCATGTTTCAGTTAATATTTCTCATATTTTCTGGTTAAAGAGTCATCGGAAACTTATTAGAAATTTATCATCGGTGTTCGTCGTCGCGGTGATTTACGTGCCCGTTGATCGTTCTTGTGGTTGGCGCGTAGAAGTAATCGAATAGGCCGACGAACAAACGGATGGGCGCTCAGTCGCAGCGGGAGCACAACATCAGCATGACAATGAAAACACAAATCGATAATTTAATTTAGATATTTAAACAGATAAGGGTTTTGATTTTTCGGAATGGTAATATTTTGATGATGGCATCATTATGGCCAGGGTTTTGAATTTCGATATTTTTTGTTTGGTTTGCTGAGAGATTTCAATTTTATTCATTTGGTTCTGTCAAGAACACATAAAAGTCCAATCATAGTTACAAGTGAATTTTGATCTTATGCCACTGGAATGAAAATTATGGCATGAATTTGAAGCGTTTATGAGTGTATCTGATGTTGTCTTGAGTTACCAATTAGCTTGAGTTTTGAGATAAAATGTGAAATTTAACTCGGAGTGGATTATCGCTGGGTATCAGAGGACATTTGTTGAGGAAATAAAAACGAAATTAATAAACTTCACACGCTTCTTTATCTGCGATGGGGTATCAATATAGAAAAAAACATTTCGATATATAAATAACATTTTGTCACTCGTAAAGTGATTGCCTTAGTTGCCAAACCTTTCAAAACCTTTGAAATGATGAAGCCAGAACTCATCGATAGAATGCGTTTGAATTTAAGAGGCCAGACAGTCGGTTAATATGGAGAGATATATATATAACCATTGACGGTAACGTTCTCATTTGCCTCATTTTTGAAGAAATATGGACGAATGACCTAACCAGCCCATGAACAACATCATACCTTGCTTTTTAATGGGTGCAATGGTAGCCATTGACACTATCTCTTCGGTGCGATTTTCGGTATAAATCATGAATTTCTTAGAGCGACCGGTTGGGGCCTATGAGTTCACCATAACATTTAGTTATAAAGCTTGATTTTTAATTCATTTGTGTAGCAATTAGTAGTATTAAGTTTAAATTAATAAAACGTATTTTGAAGAACAAAAAAACTGTTTTTGTTAAGACATCTCCAGGCAGCAGGGACCCTGAAAATGTCTTAAACAGAGGATTACTTGACTTGAGATTTACGCATAGGCCCCCAAGTCATTGAAATTGACGGATTGACTGCGGAAGGACCCTTCCCTTTGAGCTTTGACTCATTCTATCTTTGAAATCGGCCGATAAACTACAGACAAATAAAACCTTTAAAAAATGGAATAAGGCTATTTAATTTTGGGAAATGAACATTTGAAGAGACATATGAACAGGCATACATGGCTCACAATGTATTAGAATTACTAGATGATCAGTCAGAAAAGTTAATCAAAGAAAACCAATTTGTTTGCAAACGATTAATTTTGTTTTAACAAATCGGCTTTTAGATACGTTTTCAGTTAACTACAAACAGCTTTGACAGCGCATTGTAGGTCTTCAACACTGATTGCTGATAAACGGTTTTTAATAACATCTTCAAAATTTTCTTTTTGAATTAAATTTTTTGTAAGGTAAATTGTTTAATTTGCTGGTGAAGTCCATCCACCTTTGACATAGATACCTTGCGAAATCGTTTCCTGCATTTTTGTTTGCTACTGAGGTAAATCTCAAACCTTTGGTACTCTTTGTATTTTTTTAGGATCTTTGTTTTCATTGTGCGACTTATTCAAAACATATTTAGCTGCTTTATTTGTTTTTTTTCCAGATTTAGCTCTTTTTAATCTTGGCGGGTAAACAAGCAAAACTGTCGCATTTGGGGCACAGAAAACCCGCACGCATACATGGAAAAGCCGATACACCCAAAACGAGTCACTGTTTGGTGCGGATTTAGGTCCAGAGGCATAATTGGGCCATTTTTCTTATCGGGCCTTGTTGAACGAATTTTTGTTCACAAAAATTGAAGAGGAGAATATTGGCAACATTTAGTTTCAACAGGACGGCGCCCGCGGCGGCGCTACGTGCCACACAGCCGAAACTACACTCGATGTTTTGCGCCCTGTTTTGGAAGATCGCATTTTCAGCCGGTTTGAAACCGTTGGACTATTATTTGTGGGGTGCCGAAAAAGATCGGTGCTACGCCGACAAGTCAGAGACAATTGACGCTTTAAGGGACAAAATTCGTTAAGCCATTGCTGAAATACAGCTGCACACAATCGATAATGTGCTTAAAAATTGGACCGATCGTGAAAGAAATTGTTTTCCATTATTAACCGGAAGGATTGTACTTTCAAATAAAAACAGAAATTTGAGAAAATATTCAATACTTTTTTTATAGCATTTAAAAAAAAAGAAGTTGTTTGGGGGACCCTTTATATACAAAATAAACATAACGATGACAACAACAAAAAAACACAAAATGAATACGAAAAATTCAGTACCTAGCCTACTAGAAAAATAATTATGGCTATTAACGTCTAGTACTATAAAGTATATCTACTTCTACATCAATACGTGTTGCATAATACCTTCTTATGAGAACGTGACGATGTATAAAATTTCCGTTTTTAAGAGAAAGGATACCAACAGGCTGAAGTAAAATCTCTCTCTACTAAGTCGGAACTAACCGATGTGAAGGTTTTATATTCAATCGTTGAATAATAAAAAGTAATTGATCTAAAATATTGTTAAGCATGCACAGAAGTAGATATACCTACTAGATACTGATATATTAATTATTAAATTAACCACCTTAAAAAGTAGCAAATCGTTAATTTTTTGAATCCGAGCTTGCCTTAAACTTCATCGATTAGCTCAGATGACTTTTTTTTTTCTAATCATAACTTTGCTCGTATCACTCAGACATTTCCTATTCCTCAAATCTAAAAAAGAAAAACCCTAAAAAAACTAAATGAACAGAAATTAATAAGTATATCGCAAAATCTTCACTTTCGGAATCAATAATGAATAAAAAAATAAAATAAAAATAGAGTGGCGGGACAGATCTTGAAGAGCCAAGGCCTAAGTGGCTTACGCCCATCAACAAGTCTCTGAGCGTATATGAAGAATTGAGGGGACCTACAATTTAACGTCGATTCCGAACGGCAAAGTTGAGAAGCACTTTTTTATGACAGTTTGATACCCTTGCAAGTTTTGTCATCGCAAGAGGGAGTACCCGTGAACCCACGACGATCTGCTTAGCAGCCAACGCACCACTAAATCACGATCAATTTTATCTAACCAAAACACACATAATGTAGGATAAATAGATGTAAAACTTATAAAATTTCGTTCGATCGATTTTGTAGACTTGTCTTCTACATGTACATGTAGGTACATGTGGTAGGTACGTGTACCGTCGGAGTTCTGTTATTTTTATATTGAATTTTTTTTTTTTTAATTAGTAATTCAGAAAATCGTAAAAGTGGTTTACAAAAGAAGACCGTTTAGATTAAATGTGACTAGGAAAAAATTGAACAATGTTACCTAAGCAAAATCCGAGGGAGTTTCTGCATCATTTCGTGATAGTCGACGAAACACAACAGACCAAAGAACAGTCGAAACAGAGGACTTCAGATGACTGTCCCATCAATATCGGCCAAACTTGAAAAGTTAGATCATTGCTAGGTTAAGTTTTTTTATAAAAAAACACTTCTACAATTTTTTTGCTTTTCTTCTGTAGGGTGAGTAGAGTAGGTAGATACTTACAGCCGTATCTATAAAGATTCCTTAAGAGCGCTCTTAGAGGTTAATTAGTTAAGCATGCTTAAATATTTTAATTGACTTTTAATCAAGGTTACTTTAATTCTTATTTATAATCAACATCTGACAATTACTTAACTAAGTGACGTAAAAAAAAAGTAATAGAAACAACAATTCTATTACAGAAAATTATTACGTTTATCGGCTTACGCTGTCAAGTTGAAGTTTGTCAGTCGTCAGGTTGTTTTGTTTCTTGTTTGCACAAATAAAAATTATTAAAATGGACAAAAAAAAAAAAAAAATAAAAGAAAAAGATCAGAAAATTGGGATTCCTCAGACAAAGTAAATCAAGTTTTTCTTATAGTGGATTCATATCTTTTTTTTATCTTGTTTGAATTATGTCTTCACTTTCCCCGAAATCCTCGGAATCGATAATTTGATCTTCCGATGGATCTAAGAACAACAGAAATTAGTATGCACAATTGAAAATAATAAAATATCTCCAAATTCAATAGCAAGATTATGAAGAACAGCTAAGGCAATAACTGTGGTTTTAGTTGTTTCTAGAGAGCAACGAAATCCTGACAGAAGAATTCGAAAACGACTTTTCCAAACTCCAAAGCATCTTTCGACTGTATTGCGTGTAGCTATTTGAGCAATATTGTACCGTTCTTCTGCAGCTGTTCTTGGATTAAGAATAGGAGTATATAGGATGTTGGAGCAAGCATAACCGCCATCTCCTTATAAAATGCCTTTGAACTCCCCACTATCGAATCTCTCTTTTATTCGATTCTCTCTGAAAATTCGAGAGTCGTGGGTACTGCCTCTCCAATGATCTTTAAAGACGAATCACAAACCACTTGTGTGTTCTAGGAATAATATCCTTTTCTGTTGATGTAGAATTGACCTTGTATGATCGCATGATGATTAAAGAGTTATTTTCAAATTATATAAGATCGAAATACCAGCAGGACCACTGATTTTGGGAACTCGTATATGGGTGCAGTCGATTGCACCAATTACATTGGGAAAGCCTAGTATATTCCTAAACCCCTCCATTATTTTTGTTTGTTCCGACAACGATGATGGCATTTTGACGAACATAGGTCTTTTCATGGCCAATGCCTTTGCAACTTTCTCAGTTATTTTGCATAATGTTGGCTGACTAAAACCGTGCATATCTGCCCCATCGTCCTGTATCGCTGAAAAAAGTGTACCACGTTTTTTCGAAATAAGACCCTTAAACATAGTAATTGAATATGGTACCTAATTCCTTTCCCAATACCTGATGGAAGCCATAATTTGGAGATCAGGATCAATATGCCCACCCCTGTTAGAACCATCTAAGTCAGTTCGTACTAGGTCGATTATCTTCCGCATATTTGATTTGGAGAATCGGTACCTCATTCGGAAAATTTGTTCATCCAAATCCATTGGGTTCAACTGAGGTCTGTATATTTTCGCAGCCCTTCTCCTCATTCTTAGCAATCTTAAAACATTTAAGTCGTTCTGCACTCTCTCGTATTCCATTTTTTCGAAACTATATTAACCGCTTTATTTTAATTTATCTTTATAAAAAACACTAAAATAACCAAACTGAGAAACTAGAAAATGTTTTTTTTTGCGACTCCATTGAAATGTCAATATTTAAACAGGCTTAATCAACCTTAAAATGCAAATTTGCTCGTTTAAGACACCTTTAATCAACGTTGCTTAAACTTTGAAATTGATTATAAATAAGGATCTTGTACTTAAAGCCTGCTAAAATTTGAGAGACCTTAAAGATTCGATTATAAATATGGGGGTTATTGATGTACTACCCTGGTAAACGAACAAAAAAAGAATCAAATAAAATGCTCTTTAAAAAAAGACCTAAATATATCTACAACTAAGAACGAAAATAAAACTGAGGCAGATTCAACCAAAAATGATTAAATGAGAGTACATTTGAACCATTACAATTCACAAAGATATCCTTTAATATGAACCCAATCATCAAAACCACACAACCAACCTCAAAAGTAAAAAAAAAAACAAACAAAAACTCTTAATTGGATTACTTTGGTGTACCTACACATTACATACAAAACTCCATACATTCTACCATCTTAAAATATTCCTTAGAGCACAATATAAAATTCCTAAAATCCCTATTCCTTAGCTCTTAAGCAAACAGTAATAAAACAATTTGGAACACAAAAAAGAAAACCTAAGTAAAGAGTGTAAAAAGCAAAAAAAAAAAAATATCTCATAACGAGGCAAAAAATTACATCCAACCCTCCCAGCTATACACAAAACATCATTATTAGAGCAATGAGATAAATGCCACAAGAAAATGAGATAGCAACTCCATCCACCATCACACTCTCTTATGAAAGATACTAAATTAGCTGCAAAATAACGAACAATAGATAAATAGATACTTATGTATCTCAATACATCCCCCTGTCCATCTATCTACAGCTATACAACACCATCCTAAACTAATAGGAAAAAATCAGTATTATAATAAAATACAATTATATCAAATGAACCTAACTAATTTTCCACCAAACCAACTCACACTCTCGCACACACACGCACACGAAAACTCAATTATAGATACTCAGCCAGAAGAAAATGTATCTTTAATCCCGCCCCTGGGTTATCTCTCATTCTACTGCCGTTCTGGTCGCTCCGCACCATTTACCTAAAAACCATGAATAAATTCACAACCATTTACAGTCAATCAAAGGCCAATGGCATCCATGCGCCTTTTCAACTATTTCTCACCCCAAAAGATATAAGATACAAAAAAAATGAAATGAAGCCCTGCCTCCTTTGCACTCGCTCATAGATACGCCACACCGATACACTCTCGCAATGAGCACAAACTGGTTTCATGTTAGTGTTGAATTTCCCTCGATGTAGTGGGCAAAAAACTCGACTTCCCACATACAACAGACTTGGTCAATCCACAGCGAGTACGAGTTTTATTCAGACTCTGACTCTCGTCGAGATCATACACAATCGAGCGCGATCCGTTGGATTAATTTTGTTCTTTTATTTTTGTTCCATAAACAAGATAATCGCATCTTTAAGATACTTCTTTCCTCCCGCACCTGACACTTGTCTGTTAATTGAGTGACAATTTGACGTGTTTTGTTTTCCTTAATTACCAACATTCATCGGTTAGTGACACTTCGTTTACTATGTGCGATTTACCTACGGTAGTGACAATCTTATAGATATTTTTGTATCTTTTGTGTGACGGAATGAATAAAAAATAATTTTCTTAAGTGCAAAGTTTTGTGAAGTAAAAATTTTCGACAGAAAAATTTGAATACTCTTTTGTGCCACGCCATATATCTGGACAATTGCGCATTAAGGGATATTTTAAAAATTTTGGTAATTTATGACTAAAATGATTCCGCCGGTTCCTACATCAGCTGTGATGATGCCAACACCAAAACAAAAAATCGGATTCAGCATTGAATCGATTGTTGGCGGTAACGATGCCTCAAGTCAATCATCGAACTCACCGCCCCCACCGCAAACAAACCCCAATACCGGCATCAGTCACCATCAGTTGCTGCATCATCAACTGCACCATCATCCGTCACTGCATCAGCATATTCTGCAACAGCAGACCTCACCGAAGCTCGAGACGCGTCATGATATTCAAGACATAATCAATCGATTGCATAATTCTGCCGCCGCTGCTGCCATCCATAACAACAATAATAACAACAACAATCATATCCTCAGTGGTTCGTACAGTCCGCCCCAGACTCGCTTAACTCCCGACGATTCGATAATTCACCTGAAACGCGAACGTTCACCCGGTCCTAATCAGCTGCCACATCCAATCCGCCATCAACCGCCTCACACTCCTCCTCGATCTGCCTCGCCGCACTCGTCACACGCCTCTCCCATCAGCCACCACCAGCAAGTGACACCACAGCCACAGCAACAACAACAGCCACAGAACCCCCATCTACCCACCAACCCAACATCGGCGGCCTACAACAAAGGACCCATCATTGTGCCGGGAATGCCGCCGGCAGGTCTCGTTCGACCTTTCCCAATGGGGCCGGGTGGCCATCAGCCATCGCCGCAAAACCAAATGCCCGATATCAAAGCCCTGCCACCGTATATCAATGCACCGCCGGAGATGCAAGTACCCTCGCACAATCCACACCTGTTGGCTGCGGCGCAGTTCCAAATGGCTGCCGCTCTGCAGGCCGGTCATGTTTTGGGTCCGGCAGCGGCAGCTGCCGCAGCAGCCGGACTGCCACCGCATTCTCCGTTCTTGCCAAATCACGGACAAATGCCTCGCGAAAGCTATCCGCTGTATCCGTGGCTGTTGAGCAGACACGGACGGATTTTCCCACATCGGTTTCCAGGAAGTAAGTAGACAAAGCAAATTGTTTTAAGTAAAATCAAATTTTTGAGAAGTTCGAGGTTTTGAAGCCGAAAAGAGTTGTTTGACAGTCTGCAAGAAATTTAAGGAAATTGCCGTCGGCGACAGTTCAACACCAAAAAGTCAGATTCTAAGATTTTGAAGCTTGTCAGGGGCTTTAAAGAAAATCAAGGCTAACGTTTAAAAGTGTTGGGTCCGATTTCATTAACTGAAACTTAGAACTGTTTTGAAAAAGCCAACTTTTTAAGTCAGTCAAAAACACTGTTTGAATATAGAAAAACTGACGTTTTTCAAAGTCCTTGTTGACTCGAAAACGGGCTTGAATTTCAAAGTTTCTTTATCCGATTTTAAGTCGTGCTTGTCACCTCCAAAATGGTTTACATATCATATGTCTGCACTTAACTGTTTTTGTCAAAAAGTATAATCGATTTGACAGTTTTAAGCAATATTTCGAAAACTTTAATTACTACTTTTGATGACACAAAGAGCTAATCAATGTCAAATGTCACTCTTTCATTCTTCTAAGAATGTTTCAGAATCAGCTTTTGCTATTTATTTAATAGTCGAACAAAAGTTATACCAAAATCGGTCCAGTCATTCCGGAGGAAATACTTCATTCTTTAACAAAAAGTTCAAATAGTAGTAAAACCTACTTCCAGAGGTTTGGAAAACTGGAATTCTCTTTGTTAATTTGGCATTTTCATCCACATTTGGCGAAACAACAAAAGCAACAACAAAACCCCATTTATTCTTAAGACATCAATATTTTCCCAAATAAATTCCCCCAAAAGCAACCATGACTCATTCTCCTGTATTTGAATTTTTGCCGAAACCTTAATTTATTGCTAAATTTTGATTAAATTAAAATTTGCACATAAACTACTTCCTCCAGCTCGCCCAGTCTCAAACAAAGCAACACAACTCGCGAGAGTAAAAACAACACCAAACAGTAACTCAGTCAAAAGTCAGTTTATTGCTACCAACAACGTCCCAAACCAAAACCCAAAAAATTATCATAAACTAATTTTAAACAAAATTCTTCACGTCACTTCGAGAGATCTTATCTCCTCGATATTTTACGACCGCATGTAAATTTTCCAAAAAAAATTTAGATTTTTAATTCGAAATTCGAACAAAAACAAAACGAAACCCCAATTAAGTCTAGTAACCGCCTAGGAATTAACAATTCAATTAGTTTGGCTGAGATCAAACCTCAGTTTGAAATAAAGGGTTCATTAGGTTCGATTAAGTTAATTGAATTTTGTGTTTCTTACTAATTTCTATTTCTAACTTTTTTTTTTAGATTTCCTTCTGCAACCGTTCCGCAAGCCCAAACGTATCCGCACCGCATTTTCGCCCTCACAATTGCTTAAGCTGGAACACGCCTTCGAAAGTAACCAATACGTTGTGGGAGCCGAACGTAAGGCCCTCGCTCAGTCGTTGAATCTCTCCGAGACCCAAGTGAAAGTGTGGTTCCAGAATCGGCGCACGAAACACAAACGCATGCAACAAGAAGACGAAAAAGGCGGCCAAGGCAATTCGTCGTCGGACAAGAATTCAAATAACAACGGCGGCGCCAGTTGTGACGAAGAAGATGACGAGCTAATTGACATGGAGATGGATGACTGTCCAAGTGATGACGAATTAGATACAAGTCACTAGTGTTAAAAACAAAACTCTGAGCCCCGAAAAGTCTGTGCACATATGCATGCTGGTGTAGTGCGTATATTGTTGTAAATAATTTTCATATATTTTTTTTTGTTAATTTTAATTTATGATTTTTGTGATATAAAATAGAGACAGAGATATGAATTTGCAATTTTCTTCATTTCTATAGCTAAAAATTTCTTATTATTTATAGAACTTTGTGCCAAACTGGATTTCGCTTAAGGTACACTTATTAGATTCGCAAATTAAAATTACAAAAATAGAATTGTTCATTTAAGAAAGTGGAGAAATTTAATGTTTTTTCTTTTATTTTAAGAAAATTAATTTGATTTTAATTTTGTGTATAAAAATATATTGTCTGATTTCTAATATGAGAAAGAAAATTTCAAATACAAAGTAGGGTTTAATAATAAAAGTATAATAATTTAAATTAATTCAATTATAAGAATTTAGAAGAAAATGTGAGCTAGGCTTAGAGAAAATTTAGGTTAAGTAAGAAAGTAATTTAAATAAAAAACAAATTTAAAATTAAAATCGATGTTATTAATTTTGGCAGAGTATGCTTGACATTAAAATGTGGCTCTAACTGTAATGATAAAAAGCTGTTGCGCTTTTCTTTTCTTAACTGGAATATTGTCAACGAGGGAGTCCTTGGAGTCTCGAAATCGGCTTTGACTTTAGAGGTCCCGTAAAAAGTATTCGAGCATCACGCATCGGACCGGACTCATAAATAATCTTCAATCTTATTTTGCTTCTGACCGCGTGTGAAAGCGGAAGCGGGTTGTTCGCGGATTTAAGAAAAAATGAAAAGGTCGGTGATTCGATTCTCGTTTTTGGAGGGTAAATCGCGCAGCAAAATATAGGATAAGTCTTTTCCTTCAACCACTATCAATATTTGGCTTTCATGAGTTTCAACGTCGTCGCACGTGCGTCAGTTGCCCTGAATATGGCAACCAAAGCAATCGTCGTCGATAGAAGGTGCAAAAATAACTTAGACTGAGACAGAAGACATTTCAAAAAATCACGTGGGTCATATCCTTAATGAAAGTTGGGGCATGGGAAAGCTGTTGGTGCGATAACAAGTGTAACCGTTGAACCACTTAGAAACCACTTTGAAACCGATTAAATGCAATCTGAAGGAGTTTCTGCTTCGTTACGTAGCAGTTGATGAAACATGGATCTGCTGGTATATACCAGAAACAGTGAAGTTTAGCCCCGTGCTCCGAGAACAAGGCGAAGATTGATCATAGTACAGAATGGTCACTGTTTTCTCGGATTCACAATGTGTGATTGATATTTATCACATGAAGGATCAGCAATGGACACAAGTTTGTTTTATGCTGAATTAATGGGGCAATTTGACAAATAAAAGAAATAACTGTCCCATTTGGCGAAGAAAAAAGTGCTCTGCCAAAATGAACGAACCGATTCACACCTTCACTATCTACATGGCCAAATTGGTCGAAATAGGTTTCGAACCGCTGTCCCATCTACCGTTTTTTATAGATTTTTCCTTGTGCGACTATATTTTGATTACTTACTTACTTACTTAAGGTGGCGCTACAGTCCGGGGTGGACCTGGAACTGAATCAATAAACCTTTTTAGCTTTATCCCTAGCTTGTTGTCTCCTGTTTCGCACTCCGAGTTGGTTGATGTCGTCTTCAACCTGCGTGCGCCACCTAAGCCTTGGGTCTTCCTCTACTGCGCCTTCCGTTTGGGGTGGATTCGAAGACTTTAAGGGCCGGAGTATTAGTGTCCATCCTCGCCACGTGACCAAGTCATCTGAGTCTTTGGACTTTCACTCTTTAAGCTAAGCCGTCGTCGTCAAATCTTCTCCTCCATTCACCGTTTATGCAGAGAGGACCATAGATCTTCCGTAGAACTTTTCTCTCGAACTGGCCTAGGGTGATCCCATCCGTTTTTGACAGGGTTCAAGCTTCTGCACCATATAGCAGGACGGGGATGATGAGGGTCTTATATAGCGTCACCTAAGTTGTTCGGGAGAGGGCTTTACTACTCAATTATCTTCTTAGCCCGAAAAAAACAGCGATTATCACGAGTTATTCTTCGTCTGATCTTAGTACTGATGTCGTTGTCCGCGTTGATAGCGGAGCCAAGGTATACAAAGTCCCTAACTATCTCGAAATTATATGCGTCTATCGTGACGTTTTGTCAAAGACGGCGTTGTTGGGTGTCCTTTCTCGCGATGACAGCATATACTTTGTTTTGCCCTCATTGACCGCTAAACCCATTTTTTCAGCCTCTGTCTATGTCTGTCTTTATACTCATTAAAGCACTGTTTACTTCACACTGCGTTCTCCCAATGACATCAATGTCATCAGCGTACGCGAGTAGCTGCACAGACTTCTGGAAGATAGTGCCTTTAGTGTTGACGTGGGAGTTCTGCTCTATTCGTTCCAATATGATGTCAAAGAAGTCGCATGACAGTCACCTTGTCTAAAGCCTTTTTTGACATCGAAGGCGTGTTGGTGAGGTTGTTACCGACTTTATGGAGCAGCGTTTTCCATTGTCATCCTGCTCAGACGAATGGGTTTTGTAGGGATGCCAGAACTGGATATTACTTTATACAGTTCTTCTCTATTTGTATTAGTCAGAAAATTAAGAAAAAAAAAACTAACACCATATCATTTTTATTTTCCTTACATGCTACTTTAAAATAGGTTCTTAAAAATAAAACTTAAAATTAACTAAAACTACCTATTCTATGTGGAAGTCCCTTCCACACTTTGTCTTTCCAAATCATTGCAATGTTCAGGAATTTAAGACCAATGTTCACCGGCACCTCCTCTCCAACCCCTTTCCTATTTCCTAAAGCACTCACTGTGTCTCTGGCATCACAAGGGCATACAAAACCCCTTGAGTGTGTCCTATAGCTATCTTCACTTCTTCAAGATTGGGGAGACGGAAATATTCGATTGCGTCGTCTTCATTGAATGGTTCATTCTGCCTGTGGAATTCGAATTGTCATCGCCGTTGTACGGTCTGCAGAAATGGTCCCCGCTACGATATTTCCCTGTTGGTCTTTACAAGCTTCAGTTCGTGCTCGGTAATCTTAAGACATTCGTTTCACCCCTTGGTAAAACTTGTGCAGCACTGCTTTATATGCTTCTTGCTTGGCTGCATTCATCATCAAAGCAAGGGTTTCGTTTTGGTGGCCACGCGAAACCCAGCACAATAAAGGCAGCATCTCAAATGGCTTCCTGGCAATTCTGCCAATGGTTCTCAATGCTCAATACTGGCTGTAGCAAACCTCTCATGAGGTCTATATTTTGATTCCTTGTTATTTCAAATTCGAATCACTGATTATTCGTGATATCTAATATTCAACTGTTGGACAGGAATTTTCGTTTTTCTCGCCTCGGAAGTTTAAGCAGGATGTGAACTTCAATTTCAATTTCGTATTTTTTCGCACATATCGGGCGATACCTCGTCCAAAACATGAATAAGTAATGTTGGTTTTTTAATTTAAGAAACATAACGGTGTCAAATCGCATGATCTTTGACCAATGACACCTTTCAACCAAAGAGCACACTGAACAGTATCACTTTTGCTGGATGCAATGGCACCTGTACTATCACTTGTGGTTTTTCTCAGCCCCAATGATGACCTTTGTACAGTCTGTGGTAATGAAGACGAGAATGAAAATACTGCTCATTTTCTCCGCCACTGTCCTTCCCTCTGTCTTTCTAGGAAGAAAACTCTAGGCAACTTCTTCTTCAATGAACTATCCGAACTGCCAGACAAAAGCTTGTTGAGTTTAGTCAAGACCTCTAAATGGCTAGACAAACAACATGATTCATAGGTTATTTATTTTTCAGGAAGTTACAATACTTCAGTGTACCTCAATGGATCTACATTGATCTTAGTAACAACACCAATTATCAGCCCACTAAACCTAACCTAACCTAACACCCGCTGTTCGATTTTAATGCGATCCATTATCATAAATGGCAAACATTCAACGAATATTATGACACTTCAGATGACAGTTAAGTTTGACTCGTTTCAAGTGCCAGCGCTAATAATAACGTAATGAGGGACCCATTATTATTAGTTTTGAGCATTTTGTTAACGTAATGCTCTTCAGTTAGCTTTCTCCATTCATGAACACTTCAAATGACAGTTGATTGTGAGAGGTTAAAGGTGTCAAATGAATGCAAGCGCTACCAGCTTCGAACCATTAAAAGAATGTTCTTGAGTTAGTCATATTATATGACTCTTAAGGACTTCATATTATAAAAACGACACAACAAATGAACGAATATTCGCCGATTGTGACATTTCTTTCACATGAGAGTTCTTAATTCGTCGCGAACGAATCAACACCAAAACAAAACCAAGAATAAATACGACGTTGTGAGTGGATTGTGTGGAACACGAATTCGGATTCGGCCATATCAACTAGAATAATTATTGTTTTCACTACGAATAAACTTGTTTTCTCAAATAAATTAGTATAAAAAAAAAAAAAAAATAAATAGAGTGGCGCGACAGCTCTTGAAGAGCCAAGGCCTAAGTGGCTTACACTCATCAACAATTCTCTAGGTGCGTGTGAAGAATTGAAGGGACCTACAATTGAGGGGACCTACAATTTTACGCCGATTCCGAACGGCAAAGTTGAGAAGCACTTTTTCATGACAGATGATACTTTTGGAAGTTTTGTCAGTTTTTCGCAAGAGGCAGTGTCCGTGAAAGATGAAATAAAAACTTTGGGGTCGAGTAGGATTCGAACCCACGACGTTCTGCTTAGCAGCTAACGCACCTAACCACTAAGCTACGGACACTACAATAAATTAGTATACTTCTTCGTAATAAAAATAATATAATAAGTTTATGCATCACAAATCAAATACACACAAACAATATATCCTAACCTTTTTTTTGAGAATTTGTGAGAAAATAGAGCTTGGAACGTATTTTTTTCTGTCATTCTCCTTCTCATGTTAATAGAGCTTTACTATTAAAAAAGTGGAGCTGTGGATGTCCGTTAATTTGAATAAGAATCGCTTTTCTATTTTCTATACCCCGACAAATTTCAAAAAAAAGTTCTTATAACATTTTGTATTTGTTTTAAAACGTTTTCTACATGCGGCAGAGCAAGTAATAGGCCATTAGTAATCAATTTGAGTTGCAAACCTACATAGGTACAAGCAAGTGCAAATTGTTCCATTTTGTAAAATCTACGAGGAATGTGAGTGGCAGTTTTGGCAACTATCTCGTTAAAATTGAGAGATTGTTGAATAACTCCAAAAGAAAACCAACAATATCCATATTTTTTTTTATAAATAAATTTACGAGAAAATAAATCGTAATGATCATGCACATGCGCCATTTATTACTTTCCTCCTCCTTAACTCATTCCAAATTAACTCGAGAGCAAACATCCATTCATTATTGTTGTTTCTCTTCTCTGCCCAGACACACCTACTTAACCAAACGATGAGCTACATTATAAGCCATTATTTACACCACAAAAATAATAATTTATAAGAAATTCACAATTTAATAATGCATCTCAAGTCTCAACTGGTGCTCGTTCTACATCATAATCATAATAATTTATAGAAATTAGGGTTTTGTCTTGGATCAACGAGATTATTCCGCGTGACGGCTGTTTGCAGCTTTGATAGACATAGGTCAATCGACAGAGGGAGCGATGGAACCAAGAAGGGAAACCTTTGTGAAACTATTAATAGGACACCACTCATGACTCTGGACTCTGGAGAGTCCAGGAAACAGAATCCCTGAAACGGT
>CAKKXW010000003.1:81259649-81272690 GCA_920937365.1 Sphaerophoria rueppellii
CCTATCGAGGTATTTTTCGGAGCGGAATTTTGTCCGATTTCGTACGTTTCGGACAAGTTTTGCTTCGAGGTATTCTTCCGACTTACAATTCGGAATTTTTTCCGATATGAAGTAACGCAGTACGATGAGAAACAATGTGGTGCGATGACTAGCTTTATTTTCCTTCATTTTTGATATTTTTATTTCCGAATTGTCCGCAGAAAATTGTTTGCGGAATTTTTTGTTTTTAATTGTGTTTAAAGCTGGTTGCCATATTTTTGTCCGATGACAATTAGCTCGAATACAAATTTAAGCTCCAACCATATTTGCGTTGCGGAAAATTGTCCGCTCCGAAAAATACCTCGATAGGGCTGATTATCATAAGTATTAGGGTCAGTTAAGAGAGAAATGGGAAATAAAGGAGTATCAGGGCAAGTTACGGGACGAGGTTTAGTAGGTGAGGGTGACAATTTAAGGGATACAGATGAAGGTGAATTAATCCTAATAAAGTTACTATTATAATTAGAATTACTATTTAAGTTGAATCTATTGTTATTGGTGATAGATTTTCGTTTACTCCATTGAATAATTTTCATATCACTGTTCCTTAGTATAAGAGGTGAAAATGCAAAAAGCCAGTCGTAAGTGTTTGGAATAGATACCTTGAACCATCCATAACCTACTCGCCTACATTTTGAAGGTTGAAAGTTGTAATTATGTTTGAAGAAATTAATGATCCAAGAGTTGTTCCAATGCCTAGGAGCATCATAAACGATGAAATTAGATGATCTTAGTACAGTTTTAGTTGATGGAGTTGTTGGAGTTGTTTGTTCCCTCGATGCAGTGGTAGTCATAGTGGCCTGAGTATTTGAGGTCTCGATGCGCATAGGAACATGCGGAGCAGCAGAGATTGAATCGAACGGAACATCTAAAGTGCTTACGTTGGAAATATCTAAAGAAGAATGATGATCCTGAAGCTCAAGATGCAAAGATTTGTTATTGTGAATAACAATTGGTACCGACGATGATAGTATGACGATAGTATGGTCATGGTCACATATGAAGCTAATAGCAGAAAGCAGACCCCCAAGAGAAGGTGGTTAAGATATATGGTGTCTTTCAAACAGCGGAATATGACATTTATAACAGCAGTCATCTAAGACACCTTGCGCTGGGTTTAGTTTTTCTAGTCGGCAAAAAAGCAAAATCTACAAATTCAGGAACATCAGCAAATAGACGCTCTCGGACCTACTGCGGAGTCCACAGATGACGAAAAAGATGCCTACTGTTTAAAGTCATGAAAATACCTAATGGAATTAGTAGTAACGAAATAGCTGTTGTCAACCTAAGAATACAAATCCACAATTTGAATTTGTACTCGTTTTGTACGCTCTGCATAAGTATCGATGATGAATTCATTTCAAATAGATAATGAAAGAAAAACAAGCATTGTCCACAACAATGAAATCCCAATATTTTTTTGTCCGTCGAACATTTGCAGTAAAGTTCCCAAACCCAGATATGACAATACTCCGTTATAAGCACTATCCAGCCCCCAAAACTGTATTAATTAAATTTCGTCAACGCCTCTCCTGCAATAATATTGTGGCCACCGTAAAATTTCCAGTTAATCCTGGCCCTTTCGTTACACAAAAAATAAGGAAAAATCCCACAAAGAACCGTAAAACCTCAATATTAGTGAATTGCTTTCTAAATGGCAAACACACACGCGCTGCTTTAGTCCTTTGTCAAATCGGAGATGTCGAAAGTCGATATTTTTCTCGACAAAAACGTAAAATAATGAACTCTGGCTAACTCTTTCTTCATACAAAAATTATTAGGCCCGAAATTGTTATCCTTTTTGCACCATCCCACTTTTTCATTCAATTTTTGTTATCAAACGAAAAAAATATGGATCCTTTGGTGATCTTCCAGCAAACTGATCTTTTAGAACAAATCTGACAGAACTGGACAAGGACAATTATGATTTATGGTATCAACGCCCATTTTTTGATACTGCAAAACAATAACCAAAGGACCTCTTTATGATTACACGCAAATTTTAAACAAACTGCCTGCCTGTTTGTCTAGCAGGACTAACAGACGAACAGCAAAAAAAATACCCTTTCTCAAAAACCAAATCATCCTGCTGGTGAAGGATTAATGCTTAAGCTGTAATCTTGTTAGTTTGGTTGTGAGATTAGACAACCAGAATTCGTTGTCGCATCAGGAGACTAAGAGATAGCCTTTAGAGCAACTGATACAGTCCTTAGCTCTTTTGTTTGATTGTTTTGTCACTAGGCGAAAAGGATTATTCGACTATCCAATTCCAAGGGTTCTTATTTCTGGCCTTGTCTTTTGAAAATTCGAAATCCTGTTAAGGGATCTCTCGGCTTCGCATTTGGGATTGTAAATGGTTGTCAATATAGATGCCAAATTGGTGAGGATTGATTTCGGAAAATAAATAAACATTTTGGTTTGGGATTAACAGCTACTGAGTCGATCAGATCCAATTAACCAATTACCAAGCAGCCAAGGGTGTGCGTGAAAGTCGATGTGTTTTCGCAGGATCATGTTGATTTTGGCGAGATTTCTAGTGCAACTGGATCAACATTGAAGTTGATAGAAGACAAATATTTTCCTTAACCTTGTTCAACTAGGGACTCTATTTGATCCATGAATTGTCCTCGTCAACGGTTGACACCTTCCTTGACAAATATTTGTCTTGCAGAAATACGATCCTTGGTAAGGTTTATTTTTCTATCAGATAGTTCAATAAGGTTTGAAATTGATCTCAGTTTTCTCGTTCTATGCTTAAATATCAGGAACACTTTTGCTTCTTCAAAAAACAAAAAGAAAGAAATTTAGTTGGAATTCCAAAACAAACAGAGAACCAATCCCAACACTTATCGACTTAATGAAATTTTAATTCAATAAATTTGTCACCAAAGACTGATCCTTTCTCACCTCGAAATCCCTCATTCTCAAGTCCAATCTTATCAGTTCTCGGTCATTTGTAGAACACGAGCGTTTCTTAGTAATCACCTTCTCCTCGCTCGATCCAATGTCCATTTCAATCTAAATCACACAACAAATCGAGAAAAAAAGACACAAGAAAATACAAAAAAAAAACGAAAGGAACATCATCACGAAGGCTACACCCAATAAAAAGACACAAACAAAAATTATCCACACTGGAGATGATCTTGAGTCCATATCAGGGTAATTATGGTTAAATAAGATAGCGATCTTGTTCCATGGTGACATTTATTTATTTTATTTTATTCCGTGTATTAATCTTCCTGGAAAAAAAAGAAACTTAGGAATAACGTTAAACGCTAAACATCCCAGGTACAACACATTCAACATCCACTCGGATGTTATTTTGCTGCGCTGAGTCGAGTCGTCTGGGTCTGAAAGGTGTTCAGACTTGGAGTTGATTAGTCTGATGGGACCAGTATTGCCAGAGTGGAATTAAAAAAATGAAATTTTTCGACCGCGCAAGATCTTCTGTTCAAAAAAAAAAAAACTTATTGTTCAGATGAACCTTCTACATTGGTCCCATCCCAAGCAGTTGTTACCATGCTCGTTGAATTATTCATCCAAACGCCATTTGGGAAAGAAATTGACGTTTTGCTTCATAGCTTAGTTTTTAGGTGAGTTGGCTGCTAATCAGGACGTTGTGGATTCGAGTCCTACTCGTGCCCACAGTTCTTATTCCATCTTTCACGGGCACTGCCTCTTGCAAAGAATTGACAAAATATCCAAGAATATCATCTGTCATGAAAAAGTGCTTCTCAATTTTGCTGTTCGGAATCGACGTTAAATTGTAGGTCCTTTCAATTCTTCTCATGCACCCAGAGAATTATTGATGAGAGTAAGCCACATAGGCCTTTGCTCTTCAACATCTGTCGCGCCACTCTATTTATTTTGTATATCAGATTCAGCATCTCTTATAGCTCTCTGGCAATTCTGCCACTAGTTCTCAATACTCAATGCGAACTTCTCATGAAGTTACTTGACACTCGATAGGAAAAGGATCTAGCGATCTCTTGCGATTGTAGCCGTCCGACGTCATAGTTTCTTCTGGCACTTCCTGTTGTTGACTTTGGTCAAGATATCCGCTTTACAACCTTGGCTACGACGAGGTAGTTGTCTTAGTCAATGTGGCCCCTCGGAAGGTTCGAACATCAAAGATGCTTGAAGAGTGTCTTGCGTAGATCGCAAAATGATTAACCTTGTTGACAGTTAATTGGTCTGGAGACCTCCAGGTCCCCTTCTGGATGTTGAGATGAGGGCTTCCATGTTTCCCCCAGCTGCGAACCGATTTTTTTCGTGCAGGCTGTATTTTCCGACTGTTCCACCAAAGATGTCCTCATTTCCAAGCTTGGTGTTATGATCTCCTAAGATAATTTTAACGTAAGAAGACATCTTGTGGGGACATGAGCGCAGATTACGCTTATGATGTCGAATAGGCCTTGATGTGGATTGTCGTAAGGCGCTCTTTGCCAGTCTAATGCTTAGGAATACTACCTCCTGCCTCCAACGATGAAGCCACATCCAAACAGACGTTGTCGTGGTTCTCGGTAGCAGTACCCGTAGAAGATATCGTAGTTTTTCATCCTACTTTTGCCCGGACCATCCCATCGCATTTGTAGTGCCCGTGGCGTAGTTGTTATTTGCGTGAGCTGTTACGCAAAACGTTGTGGCTTCGAATCCTATTTCGAATGGGAACTGCCTCCTGCAAAGGAGTGACAAAACATCCAAGATTATCAATCTGTCATGAAAAAGTGCTTCTCAAGTGATGAGTGTTTGCCACTTAGACCTTGGCTCTTCAAGAGCTGTCGTGACACTCAGCGGTTTTACAAATGGACTGGTGGGGCTCCAGTGGTCTATGTCACTTAGGTATATCTTCTTCTGAATCAGAACTCACGACAAACTGCTGTAGAAGCTTCCGCTGTTCGTTCCATCTAAAACTCTTACATGTCGATGTCTTCTAATACTTGGTTACACTCGTACCTGCCTTCCAAAAGTTTCGCTGGCGTCCAAAATTCGAACGTGTCCGCTATTATTTCTGGACCATTCTAGAATCGAGTCATTATTTCTTGAATGATCATGTCAACTGGTGCGAGCAGCACTCGACAAACTGTTTGCTCTTGAGACTTGAGTAAGGACATTTTTTGTTGCGAATTCATATTGTTTTGAGTTCGATTCCGAGTTTCTTCCAGGACCTAAAGAACTTCCCCTAACTTATTTTAAGCGTCTTGACAGCTTCATGGCTAGCGCTCCATTACATTACAGTGACTCGTTTCATTGCTTGACTTGTGATGATGATTCACACTTATAAATTTCAGATTGACGTCATTGTTGTCTGTTGACTTGGCAAACGTTCAAACGAACGCTTCATTCTGCCATCCGGGGAAGGCTGTCCCTTGCAACCCCATACACGCTACGCTACTGGACTTTGGTAAGTCCAGTTTCAAGCTGACTAGGGACAAATTATTTGAACTAAGAATTTTGTAAGAAGTTAACTAGGCTATAAGCTAGTGTGTTCATAGTGTCAGTAGTGTCCGTAGCTTAGTGGTTAGGTACGTTGGTTGCTAAGCAGAACGTCGTCGTGGGTTTGAGTCCTACTCGTGCCCATAGTTTTTATTTCATCTTTCACGGGCACTGCCTTTTGCGAAGAACTGACAAAACTTCCAAGAGTATTAATCTGTCATGAAAATGTGCTTCTTAACTTTGCCGTTCGGAATCGGCGTTAAATTGTAGGTCCCCTCAATTCTTGAGAATTGTTGATGAGAGTAAGCCACTCTGTTTATTTTTTTTTATTTTTTTAAGCAGCCACTGCTGAACATGTCAAGCTCCATAAAGCAAAATGCCATGACAGTAATTTTCAAGTCTATTTTTTATAATTAAATTTAATTTTAAAATATTTGCAATGTTCATCTGGCAACACTTCTCGCAACTGACCATCATCTAAATATCAGTATAAATGAGGCAGGTATTTCTCACTTCGCTGTCCATAGTCGATACGACCGCAGACGTGTTGGGGAATTCATAAAGCAGAAATCGTTCAGAGTCAAAGCAAGACTCATCATTGTCATTATCACCTTCTCGTAGTTCGTTACAACCAGCTCGACAAGCTTCTTTTTTTTGTGCAAAAGGGCAACTCGAGCGGGGGGCCAAATCAAATCGAGTCTCCTTTCGCGAATTCGTATGATACCAATGTTTGACAAACATTTTTCTGCATTCCATATCCAGAAAGCAGATAGCAGAACTATCGTTGCTGGTAATGGTTTGGACGTTGCTAATATCTGCCTGCATTCGATGATTCGGTTTTTCATTTTGGCGCGCATATTCGTCAACATTTGCGTAAAAATTCGCTGATGTCGTCGTCGATCATTAGACAGGTTAATTGGCCAGCATGTTGTTTCTTTGGATTCCAATCTGCCATAACCCTCCTGCCCCTGCTCTAATTCGAAATCAAGAAAGCCAGTATTCGATGTATCCTCGGAAGATATAGAGTCGGACAGACATTCGGCACACCTGTGGTCAGCTAAATATAGCTGTTGCAGTGTCGTGTCAGTATCAGTATCTGCGAGGTGTGAGGACACATATCTACGAGCAGGTTAGTTCAGCGATTTGGCTCGGCAAGAGGCAGAACCCTATCGAATAGTGTCAGAGCAGGAATCGAAGACCCATGGGCACCAGCAACATGTTTTATGTTACTGCGATCATTTATTTATGTTTGAATTTCGTGTCTTCATGCTTCGGGAGACCGAGGTAATGGAGGCAGGACGACAGACGCACCCCATCATCTTCATTGAATCTTCTGCGAATGGCTGGGTGAACGCAAGTGCGAGGGAATTTGTTAAATCGATTATAAAACATTAAATGTGTACTTGTCGTTATAGAAGAAACATTTTGCACAAAAACATACTCGCATTGTGCGAAAGCGGAGTATTAACATTTTTTCTGTTCTTTTTGTTGGTGTTGAGTGTTGAATTTAATATTTTGTGTTGGTTTTGCACAAACAACATCAGGGCATGTGTTTGGCTTATTGAGAGTTTATAAAGGTGTGATTAGCTACATGTCGTTCTGCACTATTGACGAGGGATATGGAGTGTTATAGTGGAGTGCTCATTGGCCTTTTGATCGTGAGAAAGTTGCAACAAGATGAAAATAATTTATTGGAAAATTGAGTTATGAATAGGCAATTTGAAGACAGCGTGTTGTGGAAATACAAACGGAAGTGTTGTTGTAGGGTTAATATTTTGACTCATTTCGGGATAATTATAACAGAGAAGGAGTGTATTTGGCTTGTAACGGTGAAGAAGTCACATACTTTTCGATATATAATATTTTCAAATGCGGAATTGAACTTTTTTTTTACAATTCACACTCACTCCCTTCAAAAATTGTATAGGTGGACTAGCACAATAGTATCAATTTACTAATATTGATCAAAGTCAGCCTTAAATAGTCCGATAATTGCATCATCGAAACATCCCATCATCAGCGGTAGGGGGTACCGATATTGAAGACTTTTCGTACGTTTTGATAGTAAGCATGCGCTTTAGTACCTACTGATCCATGCCAACGGGGCATTGTACCTGCCGATCCGCTTCAATAGGAGCATTATTCTTGGTAACCCGTGCCACGAGGGGCATTGTACCTGATGATATTTGCCAAGGCTTAGCATTGAAGTATCGTGTCTTCCTCAATAAGACCTTTTCGAGACCGGCGAGTAAAATCTCGGTTGGTAACCAGAAGGGACCTCACAGACCCCGTTTTCATCATCATTGTCATCGTCGGTGTTGCCGATGAAGTATCTGAATTCATTTGCACCAAAATCGAGATCCGATCGTCACCTTCAGCAAGTTTTTCCCTTCGATCTTTATCCGACACACGCCATGCAATTCCGTATCCCGTGGCCTTACGCATACTAGTCTGTTCCTTCGAGCGCAAATTTTGTCCTCAACAGGACAAAATATAGTTCATATCAAATTTTACAACTCGACCGAATACAACTCACACACATTTTTTGTAAAACAAAAGTGCATAAGAGAGCGAACCTTATTAACTAACTTATGGTGGAGCTACAGTCCAGGTCGGGCCAGGGCCTGAACAAACTTCTCCAGCCAGCTCGGTCCCTAACAAGCTGTCTCCAGTTTCGCACGCTAAGTTGGTTCAGGTCCTCTACCACCTGTGTGCTCCACCCTTCCGGGTTGGATTCGAAGACTCTACGAGCCGGAGCATTATTTTCCATTCGCTCAACATGACCCAACCATCTAAGTCGTTGCACCTTAACTTTTCTGGCTAGGTGAGTGTCGCTAAACAGCTCGTAGAGTTCTTGGTTAAATCTTCGTATCAATTCTCCATTCATACAGACAGGACCAATCACTCGAAGAATTTTTCCCTCAAAGCAGCCCAAAGCGTTTTCATCAGATGTTGTCATAGTCCATGTCTCTGCACCATCATGACAAAATTTTTAACCGTGTACCTCCTTTTTTGAGGATTGGGCATACGTTGCTGAGGTTCCATGCTTTCCTGTGACCAAATTTTGCAGATGAGCTGGTGCATGCTCCTAACCAAATCATCTCCAGCTGCTCTGTACAGTTCGGCGGCTAGCCCGTCTGCTCCAGCGGCTTTGTTCGACTTAAGTTTAGGTATCCCTATCTTCACTTCGTCCATGTCGGGTGGGTGGAATTGTTCGCCTTCTGCACCCAAATTGAATGGTTCTGTATTGCTGACGGAGTTTTGGTCGTCATCGCCATTGTACAGCTTGGAAAAGTGGTCTTTCCATATCCTCAGCACTGACTGCGGTTCTACTACGATGTTCCCATGATGGTCTCTACAGGCTTCAGTTCGGGGTGTATAAGCCCTATAGGTTTGTTTTACCTTTTTGTAGAACTTTCGCACCTCGTTCCTATTGTGACTCTTCGATCACGCGCTTCTCATGCTCCCTTTTTTTCTTTCTGAGAAGTTTATGCTCCTCTCTCCTTTTCTGCTCGTAGAGCTCACGAGCTGCTCGTGTCCTTCTTTGCAGCGCGGCTTTGTATGCCTCTTGTTTATCTGCATGTGCTCGCCGGCACTCATCGCCAAACCTGGAGTTTCGTTGTGGTGGCCCTAGCACTTCAGAGGCGGCATCTCTGATGTCTGCTTGGCAGTGTTGCCACTAGTTGTCTATATTTTGTGCTGGCAGCAAAGGACTTCTGAGGAGATCACGATCGGAAAAGGATATAGCAATCTCTTGCGATTGTAGCCGTTTGACGTCAAATTTCCTCCTAGCAATTTTGCGTCTTGGCCTTGATCGGGATATCCGCATTCGTACCTTGGCTACAACAAGGTAGTGGTCCGGAATGTGTAGACATCTAGAGAAATATCGTGCATCGATCGTAATTTTCGAAGGGTAGACACGTGCATTCAAGTGGACACAAGCGTCCGCAGAAACCTCTGTTTATCAACTCCTACTCGCCACCTCCCCGCGGTGAACATCTGGTGCCCAGTACCTCAACCGAAGATTGGGTTCCAACCCCAGTGGGAAGTTGTTGGCGGTAGCAAAGAGAGGGAGGGGGAGGTAGTATGCATCCGCTAGGGCATGCCTCCTTTTCAACAGGCGGCAGCGGAAAAACTCCCAAGATGGAATAAATGGTGGTGTCTACAGTTCCAGTCAGGATGAAATACTTAGTGAACACCTTATAAGGCTACTACGACATATTCGCAGCCCAGGCCTATAAGGAGCGGTTTGGCCAGCTCTTCGTCTTAGAGTTAAACTAATGACCCGGCCCCTCAGGTTGGGGGTCGTGCGTTGGGGTGACTGCCCGGCCACATAAAGAACCTATAGTTCCAAACCACCAACAAGCCTCGGAAGAAAGCGATCTGTCTACGACAAAATGAAGTTGAAGAAATTATGGAATTTATACTCAGTGGTGAGGCAGCTATTGCGATAGCTGCTATTAATCACTCTGCTATTCCACTGAGCAGTGAGCAGGAGTGATTGCTCTTCAATGTTACTGCTATTCTGCTCACTGCTTTTTTTAAACTGCTCAGTGATTAAATGAGCAGTGAGCAGAAAAGCAGTGAGCAGAATAGCACTGAGGGGTGAGCAAAAACGCAGTGAGCAGAATAGCAATGAACAGAAAAGTAGTGAGCAGTATTTCAGTGAGCAGAACACTGGAATGTGGAATTGAATGATCCATATTCGGTGTTGATTTTAAGTGGAGAGTAGAGTGCAGATTTATTTCTCTGAATTGTGTGTTTTTTTGTTGTTGTTGAGAAAATCTTCACTTTTCCCTTCACTTAAAACCAATACCGAATGTGTACTTATATTATTTCATTACTCAAAGGCGCACTGCCACCCTGCTCATTACTTTTCTGTTCATTATCATTGCTATTTTGCTCAATGCTCACTGCGTTTTTGCTCACTGCTTATCTGCTCATTGCTATTCTGCTCACTGTTTTTTTGGTCAATGCTTTTCTGCTCATCTACTCACTGCTTATTTAAAAGAGTAGAAAATAGAGCAGAAAAGCTGTTAGAAAATAAGCAATGACAAATGAGCAGAAAAGCAGTGAGCAGATAGCCTTTCGCAAGATGCAGTGACCAGCGAGCACTTGAGTTTGGGGGCTTTCGCAGTACCATTATAATTTTGCCATAATTTTCCTTAAATAATGAAAAAATGTGTGCAGGTATATCTGATACTGTAAACAAATTTTTCTAAGAATATGTACATTTGTCGGTCCTTTTTCAACATAAACTGCTCACTTAAGAGTGATCAAATAGCTGCTACTTTAAACTGCTCTTTTTGTAAACTGCTCACAGTGATCACTGCTCATTAATAATCGCTCTTAAGAACATCTCTTATACTTGCTAAGATATGGAAGTCAATCAAGCGATCAAAGTATCAATACCGGACATGTCCGTTGAAAATCCGCTTAATCGCCGTTGAAAGCTGGAGGATAGTCTGTTGATAAATCGGTTCAAAGCCGTTGATGAGCCAAGGGAAACTTTGTTGATAGCCGCTCGACATATTGTTGATAGCCGGAGGAAACTCCGTTGATACACTAAGTGACGCACAAATAAACCGTGCTCAGCTTTAATTCATCACAAATCCGAGAAGTACATAAAGTTCCTAGCCGTGAAGGAAGAAAGTCATCACCAGCCAACCTAGTCTGATGCCGCAAGTGAAACTATATACGAAGCCACATATTTTTAAGAGAACTAAAAATAGTTAGATAAGAAGATTTTCGAATTAAGTAACATTTATCTTTCTTTCTATTGGACTGAGCTAACGTTTACCTTAGTAGACTCTGGATCCCCTCAGGATACCCTTGCCTTTGATAACAAGGAACATTACAAATTGGCGCCCGAGCAGGGACCGCCTATCCAGAAAGAAAAATAAAAATGTTGATGAAGAATAAAATGTGTTAAATCAATAACCCGTACCGATAGCGAAAACCAGATATCTACTGATTCTATTTTTCGGGCGTGCTTGCCTCGCACCAAGTGTTGTAGATGAGCTGATAAATACATAGTCCTAACCAAATCAACTCCCGCTGGCAGAAAGGACATCAGTGTAGGCTTTGATGGACATGGACTAGTGCTTAAAAAATTCTGTCTTCATTTAATCAAGATCTGGTTTATGGAACAAGTGGTCTGCAGAACCTAAGTTGAATGGTTCTTTATAGCGAAATTTATTTCGTCATCGCTCGTCGTTATAAAGCTTGATGAAGTAAAATAGAGTAACGTGACAGCGCTTGAAGAGCCAAGGTCTTAGTGGCTTACTTTCATCAACAATTCTCTAGGTGCGTGTGAAAAATTGAGGGGACCTACAATTTAACGCCGATTCCGAACGGCAAAGTTGAGAAGCACTTTCTCATGACAGATTGATTGGAAGTTTTGTCAGTTCTTGGCAAGAGGCAGTGCCCGTGAAAGATGGAATAAGAACTATGGGCACGAGTAGAACTCGAATCCACAACTAAGCTTCGGACACTACTTGAGGAAGTGGTCATTTCACATCCTCAGGACTGACTCTGGTTCTCCTTAACTATTGCCTTCATGGTCTCAATAGGTTTTGGGTCATTGTTATAAAGGGTTTTTCAATAAGGACGCTACAAAAGTTTTCTTAAATAAAACAAAAACGGTTTTGGATATCAATGAAATTTTATTCCTGTGGAAGTACATTTGATGCCATTATGTATGAAACTCGATTTCTTTTGCATGGCCACCACGGGCACGCTTGCAGAAGTCCAGACGCTGAACCCAATTTTCGACGGTTTTCAAGCATAAATCGGTCGATACTGCTGCGATTTCACGTTCGATATTCGTATGAAGTTCATCAATCGTCGCTGGCTTGTTGGCATAAACCATAGATTTGACATCGCCCCACAGGAAATAGTCTAACGGCGTTAAATCGCATGAACGAGGCGGCCAATTCACAGGTCCATTTCTGGAGATAATGCGCTCATCGAACTTCGTTCTCAATAATTCGATTGTTTGGCCCGCTGTGTGACATGTGGCACCGTCCTGTTGAAACCACATATCGTCCAAGTCCATATTATCCAATTCATTCCAAAAATAATCGGTTAGCATTGAGCGGTAGCGATTCCCATTCACAGTAACGTGCCGGTCTTGATCATCACGGAAGAAATAGGGGCCAATGACACCACCAGCGTATAAACCGCACCAAACAGTGATTTTTTCGGGATGTAATGGTGCGTCGTGAAGCACATGTGGATTGCTGCCTGCAAAGCCGTCTTTAACTTAGTGGAGGCTCTGGGCATATTACGATAATGGGGCCCCTATGATTTTGACAGAACACTATTTTGTTAGATTAAACAAAGAAAGAAGATAACCATGTTTCTAGATTCATTTTTATTGACACTCACCTTAAAGTCACCGAAGCACAGGGAATACTAGATGTTTTTAAGCAGCACTTCACACAGCTGCTGAATGCGCATAATGTCGAGCGAGCTAATGACGAAAGAGAAGCAAGATCAGTCAATAAAGACCCAGTCCCAGCCCCCAGTTCAGAAGAGGTAGAAAGAGCCATCCAAAAGCTA
>CAKKXW010000003.1:81363044-81381857 GCA_920937365.1 Sphaerophoria rueppellii
TGTTTTAAAAATTTTGGATGGATCTAGTTCGCTCATTTTTTTTGTTTTTGAAGTTTTAATAACTCAAAAAAAAATTAAAAACTTCATTGAATTCATAAGATAATATTATATTATACACATTAATTTGAATATGAATTAGTATAAATCTATAAACATAAAAGAACAGCCTAATTTTTGTGTTCGTTCGCTAACCGGGCACACTGGTTGACCGATTTTCCTAATTTTTTCTCTAAATGCAAGAGGTTTTATCGATTTAGCAAAAATAAAATGAATACTTTTAAAATCACAAATGGTTCAATTGTTAAAAAATTTTAAAAATTTTGTATTTTGCACTACAAAAAAAAAAAACTGATCAATAAAAAAATCAAAAAAAAATGTCAGTGAAGAAAATTTATTTGACAAATATAATTTTTCTTCGACAAAAAAATGTCAGTGAACCTAGGAAATTATATTTGAACTAGCTGACCCGGCAAACGTTGTTTTAATATATGAAATTTCTAGAGTATGAAAATACATATGTATGTATAGCTATCTTATTTATTTTTAGTGGGTACGTATTTGTTAATTATATTGTTATTTGTTATTTATAACGTTTTGAATGTTGATGGAATGTGTCATTAATAAAATTTAATCAACACTAACAAACTGGAGGTATTCCACGTATAATTACTGTCTGAATGAAAAACATGGTGTGCTCAAATTTAAGCCACAAACAGACATTATTTAGCTTTGAGTCAATAGTCATTGCAAATGCCAATCTGATGGGGAATTGAATGCTTTCAAATTAAAATGTGCCAGTTGCTTACGAAAAAACCGTTTTGCGAATAAAGCGTTGCTACAATTGAATTGGTTGCTCGACAACAACAACAAACGTTAAAGACAATAATAAAATTGCATTCCATTCAGAATATTTGCGCAAACTATTGAGCCGAAGTTAAACGATCAACAAAAGTACCTATGTGTATGACACCATTAGATATGCAAGGTGTGATCAGTCTGAGTGGTGGTATATATTTTTGTGATGCACCCAGTGGAATGGGGAAATCATTTTTGTTATCAAAAGAGTTAGCTCTTTCTTCTTCTGGAGTTGTGAGCACATTATTAGACACAAAAAAAACATTACAGTATTTCAAAAAAGTTGGTAATGGCCGAATATTTGTGTGGGATGAGAGCACAATGGTGCACAAAAATTTACTTCAAGCCTGTAACCGCAACTTGAAGAATTTGGAGCTCTGAATCTTTTTGTTGCTGAGGACAAACTTTGTCGATTATACCACGGTCAACCGCTGCAGACGAATGGAGTCGTTTAAAAACTTCTATTTCAGGAAACATTATTGGGCATTAAAGAGAGAGTGGCGCGACAGATCTTGAAGAGCCAAGGCCTAAGTGGCTTACTCTCATCAATAATTCTCTGGGTGCGTGTGAAGAATATAGGGCACCTACCATTTAACGCCGATTCCGAACGGCAAAGTTGAGAAGCACTTTTTCATACTCTTGATACTCTTGGAAGTCTTGTCAATTCTTCGCAAAAGGCAATGCCCGAGAAAGATGAAATAAAAAACTTTGGACACGAGTAGGTCTCGAACCCACGAGGTTCTGCTTAGAAAACAACGCACCTAACCACTAAGCCACGGACACTATTGGACATTGGAAATGGAATAATTTCACTTGATTCTGAAGGCCGAATTTCACTTCCAAACAATTTTTATTGTAATGCAAATCCACGGAATGAGTTGATTAAGATGTCTTTCCAAGCATTGAAGCATTGAGTTGAAGTGCAATAATGGCTGATATAGATTAAAGTCTTTCTAAAATCTATGCAACAATTTATTTTGAACTAGACAAATAAATGCATAGTTTCTTGCCCACAAGTCGTTTGAGTGGTTTGACACAATTACAAATGAAAACGATGTAGTAAATTTTACAACGAGAGGGAACTTTCTTTAGTTTCATGTTCGACTTGAATTCACTGAAAAATAAATAAGACGCAAGGTCAATCTCTAAAAATATGTGGTTTTGATTTAGAAATTTCTGTTTTTCCTCATGGTCAACTATACAGGGTATCCTGTAATTTGTCTGCCATATACTTTGAGATGTGATTCCTGGTCATATTCTTAGAAAATAATCCTTCGAAAACAAGGTTTCTTTTTCATCACTTTTTGACGATTAAAAAAGGCTAACTTTGTATTTAAGTGGTGTTTAATTTTTCTTGCCCGAGCAAAGTGTTTTCTTATTTTTACCTCATGAACAAAAAAATTAGCAAATAAAATCTCATTGATAAACAAAAAAACAGCTTAGAACATCGAATTTAGGTTTTTTTTTTCAATACTTTTATTGCAGCACTTTATAATATCGCAATAATTGTTAGTTTTAAGAAAATTTATAACATTGTGCAATCCTGAAGAGGGTTAAAAGCATACTTATGCCTATACCTGGCTTGCTGTCAAAATCCTAATTACCTTACCTCTTCTCAGGGAGCTAAATTTAATGGGTAAATTAACTAAAAAAATAAAAATAGATTATTCCGTATTCTTCATCCTGCCAATCTCTAATTTCCGAACCGTTGTGGGCCGAAGCCCTGCGAAGCGGGCAGGGGTTTTGCTAGTCTATATATATAAAAGTACAGCTTATTTTTGTGCTTGTTCGCTAACCGGCCTTCTTGATTTTTTCTCTAAACTAACTAAACTCCAATCGCAAATGGTGGAATGGAAATGTTAAAAAATGATACTTTTCTCACTACACCAAAATATAAACTAAACTGATCTATATACAAGTTTTCCATTTTGCTCGACATTAACGTCGAATAAATCAAAAACAATTTAAGATACATATTTACATATTATTTTCTTTACATGGAAAAAGGCAAGACAGAAAAGGGAGAAGAAGACAAAATATCATTAGGTTTGTTCGATGAGTGCTCTGGGTCGCTCTGTGGCGAGAGTTTTGGGATTCGAAGCTGGTCAATTCAGCTGTTTCTGTTTAACACAGGGAAGAAAACCGAACTTCTAATGCGTTAGGTGTGAAAAAAAAACTCAGGGCAGCGATAAGCAGCCTAGTTCGTCGCGGCTGCCAACCGAACAAACCTATTGCTTTTGAATAAAATTAGATTTACCTAATTTTATTTATTAACAAAACCGTTAATAATATAAAGAATTATTTATCTCTTCTTTTCACAATAAATGTTTGTTTTGATTTTTTCGTAGAACTGAAGGAATGTTTTGAAATTGAAAGTGAATGAAATTTTGACAGTTCGACAAAGATTTAAAAAAAAAAAAACAATTGAATTATGTAGAATTTTGGGAAACATCAATAAGAAAAATTGCAGTACATAATTACTATTGGTAGATTTGTTAAATTGTTGGCATTTGAACGGTCGCGGTTGAAAAGAGGTATAATATTTCAATGAGTTTTTGGCGTATTTTGGTTTCATTGTTAAAAGATGAACATATAAGATTAGAGAGAAAACAAAGCAAAAGAAATTTTATCAGCAATTATTAAGAATGATAACAGATTAAGTTGGCATTTAGGACAGACTGTTGGCCGCTGACATCCGTAAAACGTGTTTAGCATTAACAAAAAAAAAAAGGAAGACAGGTCTGGTCGCCCTCTATCATTCTGAACTTATTATTATTCTTATAACACTTAAACATGTGAGCCAACGAAAATCCAATGCAACATCTCAAAACGTCTTCAATGGCAAAAGTTTCACCATTAGGGATGAGTGTCCAATGGCCAACAAGAAATCATTGGAAGCATTTATTAGAACAATGAAAGAATTACATACGTGGAAATCAATAATTGTTTGCTAGTGCTTGGACACTTTTGGCAGATAATTTCAGAAAAAACGTAACCTGATAATCCTCGATCTACACTTGACCGAGAAATTAACGCGAGTTTGAAGTCTTCAAGTTTGTGGAGATATGTTAAAACATTGACACTAATGTTACATACGCGAATTCAAATACAAAACGACCATTCCGTAGTTAAGTTAAATCCCAGATGACATTGATATGTAGGATAAACAATACTATCAAAATATATTTGCCAAATAATTTGGCCATGGGCCAAATAATAAAAACCTTAAGATGTTAGATCAGGCATTTTATACTTTCGAAATTTTTTTTTTTTAATAAGCTTATGATTCAGTCAACCTATTGCAACAAAGAACGTTCGCAACAAAAGTTGATCGGTAGAAAATGCATAAGAGGAAGAAATTTTGTTTCTAAAGAAGAGAAGGTTGCAACTTGAGATCTAAAACCTACAATTCTACAAGTCTCTTGACAAAAACATTGGAAGGCACATACACAAAAGAAGATATGCAATTCAGATTCAATTCAATAAAATGGATTTGAAGTTTTTTTTATCCCAAAGCTATTATTTTATTCTTTAGGATCGTAAAATATGCATTCGATTATGTGGTGATCTTTGGAAAGTCGTTTCGCCCACAAAAAATATAAAAGGCCAGAGAAGTCATATTACGTGTATGTAAATTGTACCTAATGCTACTATTCTATTATCATTTCTAAATCCTGCAAAACAGCAAAAGTAGACTACGGGTACATATATAAATAAATAGGTACATCACCTAATAAAATCGACTTTTCTGTTCTTTTTAGATATCTAGAACTCTTATAACCTCGTCTGCTGTTATAGGTATTTCGCGATGAATAGCTAGAGCAGCCAAACCATTCAAAAGATCCTGCAAATAAGTAAACACCTTAGGCTTGTAAAACTGTTATTAAAAAAGACATATTTTTAATAATATCACTTCGTTGGAAATTTTACTGTTTCCCCATAGAATGTAGGTATAGAATATACATTTGACAATGCCGCTAGGAATTCTGTGAGTAGATACTAATGACAGAGTGCGTTTCTTTAACTCGTATGGAACTGGTTATGTTGAACAATTATCGATCCCAATGGGGGGGATATATCCCCCTGATCCCCCCTATCTACGCCACTGTGGCCTACCCTTAACATTTTTTAAGATAAAACCAAAAATTTCAGTGGAATTCATATATATTTATTTTTAAATGTCTTAAAATTCAATTGCGAATCTATCTGTTTAATAATAAAAAAAAATAAAAACCCAAATAAAAAAGTAAACAACAAAAACGTAAAAAATCTCGAATTGTAGTTAAAAAAAAGTGCGGCTAATATGGCATACATGGTGTTAAATATGACCCAGGATGGGCAAACCTTATGTGAAACAAAATTCACAAATAAAGAATTCTTTGTCATATCCTGAACACTCCTCATGGACTCTGTCATGGTTTTTCCGCTTTGTTTTGGCATTATCACTTTTAAAATTAAAATAAAAAACTATAACAATTCAATGAAAAAAAACGTGGCATGGCATACTAGGCTTATTACCCACACATGGGGCAGGCCATATTAAACACACTGCGGTTTTGCATTGCTTTTAATTTTAAACACACTTCATAAATTTTTTTATTTTAATATGATATCACACAAATTAAGAAAATACTTTAAAGAATTCAATTTAAGAAAGCAGTTACCATTTTGACACAAAATTCAATGTAAAAACACTTAAGCAAACTTACCAAAAAATTAGATCGAAAGCATAAAAACCGAACTACCCCCTGTAATTTCCAAGACTGTCGCCCAACACTTACCACGAAAGGCTGAAACTAAACTAGTTTGCCCATGTTCGAAATGCTTATTTTTTAGTTTGCTATTGCTCTTGGTTTAGGAAATACCCGCGTAGGCCACATTTGCCGCACTTACTCTATATACTAATGAGTTTTTATCGATTAAAAGTCATTAATATTCTATTCATGTACCCATATGGACTTGTTTTTTCTTCTTTAACTACGAAAATAAATCCGGTTAAGCTAATTTTCAGTTGTTTATAACAAATTATTAACAAATAATTATTAAATAATAATTACTACATTGATAAATAAGATTTTTTGAAGTATTGTTGATTTTTTTGCAGAAACTATCATAATTTCATTCATTTTATGGTTGTCCTATAGTTTTTTAATTTCCATTGAAAAACCGCTAAGCGGATTTCGCTCAAAACAAGGCAATGAGACCAATTTCATGAAAATAAGATGAGTAGTTCGCTAGATAATCGAGCAGAAAAAACGTAACACACGCACATGTGCACATACGAACATACATACACACACAGTCATCATGATAAGTTAAAAATAAAATAAGAAAAAACAAGCCCCCAAATTTGCTAAAACCATAAATTTCCAAAGTTGAAGTCAATTGAACCAGTGGTTAAGGTTGTAGGTGCGTTTACAGACAGACAGACGGACAGAGTCGCCGGACCCAGTAAAAATGTTAAAGCATGTGCCCAGCGTGTTGTGTCAAAATATCCTGCTGGTTTAAAATCCAAACTTGCTAAAGAATTTATACGCTTGATGCATACAAAATGGAAATAATCTTATCTTTTGTATCAAGCTTATCTATTTAAAGTAACTAGCTGGTCCGGAAGTTATTGCTTCGCTATCATTAACATTTTTTCAGAGTATAAATTGATTGTGATTGTATTTGAATTGAGACGAGTATATTTCCTACGTGCTCTTTCCTTGTAATTGACACCAATTACACCTGAGACCACTTTGTGATGAATTTGAAATTAAATGTTGAATTGAATTTTTGACCATGTACAATAATTTTTTTAATTACAGATTTCTGTTGTTCCAAATGATTTCATTTGGAAACATGAATTGAAGTTCCGGATTGATTACAGGATTTGTATTGCCTTTTCCGGCTTTTGCATTCTGCTTTTTTTGTAACATTTATTGTTTTACTGCCTAAGGTCACTGCTGCGATTATTGCACAAATATTTCATGAAAACTGTAAAAACAGCAATAAAAAGGTAAGGGTTAGTGGACACCATTATAAAATACTAGCAGACTTGTTTCGCCTCTACCTCATCCACCGGCCAGAGGTTCGTCTTCGATTTGTGCATCATGCCCACATGGGAATTTTGTTGCAAAGTTATTTTAAAACAGTGGAATCTCTCTAAATCGAAATTGTTCTTAATTCGTGAAGGCTTCGAATTAAGAACAATTTGTATAATTTTCTTATTATTTGTAACTTATTACAGTAACGTTGCATAGCTTAAACCCTTCCTCGATAAATGGACTATTCAACACAAAAAGAATTGTTCGATTTGATTAAGTAGTTCCTGAAATCAGCACGTTCAAGCATACAACAGAAGCCTTCAAAAATGAATATTTTTTGCCATTTTTCCACATTTTTAGCTCCCATTGGTCACAGCTTAATGTTATATAGCTTCAAGCATTCTACGATAAATGGACATTTCTTGCAGCTTTTTTCCAACATCAAAAGAATCGTTCAAATTGATTTAGCAGTGCCTGAGATAAGCGCGTTAAAACGCATAAAAATTAACATATTTTGCCGTTTTTTTTCCACATTTTCCACTGATTCTTTGCTCTTATAGGCCACAACTTAATGTTAAGTAGCCTACAGCCTTCCTCTATTAATGGACTATTCAACACAAACAGAATTATACCATTCGAACCAGTAGTTCCAGAGATTACCGCGTTCAAATGAAACAAACTCTTCAGCTTTATATTTCAAATTGTTCTGTCACAGTTTTAATGGTCATACTCCTCCGAAACGGCTTGACCGATTTTGATGAAATTTAATATATGTATATAGTCTTCTTCTTAGTTCTTCTTTTCGTCCATATGAATAAAAAAGCGAGACTTTTCTTCCTTTTTCAATTTAAAATTATTAGTTTTCTTAATTCAGAATAAATTATTTACAAAAGTAGTTATTTAAGTTCACAAATAGTCCACTAATATTTTGTTTTAAGTTAAATTAAAATATACATTAAGTTAGATTTAAGAAAAAAAACTTTTCAAGGCAGAACTTCGCGGAGACTTTACTCTTAACAACTTTGCAGCTTTTCGATTCTACTGACTCTTAACGACTAACTAACTTTTTAGTTTTCTAAGAAGCTTTCTTTCTTTTATTTTTTGAAAAAAAAAGCTTTACATTACTATTGGTATAATTCGAAATTACATTTTACTTTTCAATTCTACTTCAAAAAACGTAAATCATTCCACATGTATTCAGTAGGTATTAGAATAGGTTCATATCTTTTTAATATACCGCTTATTGATTTTGGACAGTTTTTTTATTACAATTTTTGTATGGTACGGCATTAAGAAATACATTCAATCCTTAATTTTCAACTTCCTACCACTTCTGAATGATCGCAGTAGTGATAGTGACATTGAAGCTTATTGTTGTGAAAGGTAGGTTAAATAATAAAAGATAAATAAACATAAGCAAACAATGCCATGCTAATGCGGGGTAGAGGGAGTTATTGAGTAACAAATAAAAACAATGTAGGTAGTGTGACAGAGAAGCCATGGAATTACGTTTATTTTTAATGTATGTACAAAGTTGATCGGGAAACTTAAATGAGCTCGCAAGGCTGTTGTTTTCTGAGAAAAAGACTACACAAACGCAGCTGTCGAATTTTCATGACATAAGTCGATTCGATAGATCAAGATACACTATTCCCTCAATCTCGTCTGTCTGGTGTAGCTGGAATTTTAAAGGTTTGCCAAAATAATCATAGTAGGTACTTTCATTTGATTTCAATTTCCATCCATTACTTTTAAAGTAGTACATCCACATGATCATTTTGGGATAAGGAGTAGGTACTCTTCTTGTATAAGAAACAGTTGGTATTTTCCTTGGTGATAAGAAAAAGTTCGTTGAACCGTCCGAATCGATTAATTCTTTCTGGATGGTGAAGACAAACTTGCAATAGTGAAAAATACATGTACTTATCCATAGATAGATTTCATATTCCACCAAGGACAGTTTAAATTGAAAAAGCAATAAATCATACAAAAAAGAAAGAGTAAAAGTAAAGGTGATTCAATTTCAGACTTAAGCCTAACTAATGTTCTTTTCGCTTTTTTCCTCCTTAAACAGAGCTTAACATTGTTCCACTTGCCGAATTCATTTAAAAACCTCATCTGACCTTCCCAACTAAGCACAATTTTCCTCTATAAGTATACCTGATTCTCTTTTTCAATGTAAGCTTAAGTTAATAAAACATCTATCATACCTCATTTGCAATCAGATAACACCTACTACGCCCAGCATTCATAATAACACCAAAAAACTAACATTTAGCCTGATTGACGTCCACAATGCCTTTGTCTCAAAACAAAACCAAAACTTTTCAATTTCAATCTAGAAAAAAAAATCCCTCCATTGTTCATAGATATTAGGGTCAAAGAGTGTATCCATATTGACTTAAGAAGATGCAAATCTCATAGAAAAAGGGCCACACTCAAATAAACCAGTAGTCTGATGTCTCGACTACACTTTCAATCATAACCCAACCAAAACCCATTTAAATTTCAACAAACTAGCAAAAAACGACACAAAACAGAAGCCTACAATAGTTTATTCGATTTTAAACGCATCCAACAGGCCACATCCGGATGTGTATCTTTAGCATCGTTGCCACCAATAAATAATGGTAATACCCACTTACCAACGAGATTTCCAATGATTTATAGAGAAATTATGCGGCATTAAGAAATCTATCTCGATCGCGGCACGGCGGCGGCGGTGTTTAGCCAGCCATCGCATCCCGTACATTCGTTGCGTTCTCACTTTATATGGCAATTTCATCTTCGACATCGACATTGACTTCGACATGGAATGTGGATCGCACCTATTAAGCGGTTATTAAAGCATCGTCGCGACACCAAAACCAGTTGGCTGCAATGAAACACACAAAAAACAAGGCATCCGTCATATACGTAAGGTGGACTTCCTGCAGTGGTCCGAGTCGAATCAAGCAAAACTGATCGTGCAGCTAGAGAACTGGAAAGAGGAGGTGAAGTGAAATAATCCTCCAGAGAATCGATTAGTTTCCATTAATTCACGATCTTATTAGAAGAATTAATATTGTGGGGATGTGGTGTGTCTGTTGTTCGAATGTTTTCGTTCAGCCTGCAACCAAACGACGAACATTTTTGTAGTGTGGAATCATCTGTCTCTGGTGTCATAATTCCATGCAGCGAAATATCTCAATTAATATGAAGACACTGTTGATGGTGTGATGGAGCAGAGGAAGCGGCTGTATGTAAATATCATGCTGGCAGGAGACCGAATAAAGGACGAACGATGCGACACGAGGCGAGATGAGGCACGACACACCAAAGCCACGAACAACACCACCAAGCGATGGGATTAATTTGTTTAGATACATTATCTGGAGTTGGTGAGATCGGAATCTGTGTTCTGGAGATACCTGTGTGTGCCTGTGCACACCTTACTATATGTCGTTGGGTCTGAGTTCGATCGCAAGTTCCAGAAGAGCGTGCATGCAGGATGACTTATGCGAGGTGTTTGAATAAGTTTCCACTTAAGTTAATGACGCTGGAATAAATAGGAGTGTGATACCATGTGCCCAGCGATCGGAGGGTGCTGAAAATGAATGGACTCATGAGCGAGTTTCCTCGCGGTCTTGTACTTCTTCTTTTGGATTCTGACACCATGCTGTTGGATCGAATGGAGGCTCGTGAAACATGGACATTTATAAAGTTGTAATGTGCGTTCCAGGGATTTTGTTTGGTTTGGTATTTGGTTTCTTTTTTTTTTGTGGAAATGCCTAAGGCAACGTTTTAATGCAATCACGAGCTTAGAGTATTTGAATATTCTAATCAATTTCACATCATTTGGAACACGTGGGATATTTGTTTTAAATCAGATTCTTGGCAACAGGAGTGGTCAAGGATTGTAAGCGAAATATTTCTTTTAATTTGCTTTCCTTGGTCATAGAAGAGTGGAAGTGGTATGAGTTCTTCATTAAAAATTTGACTCCAACAATCATAGAAATAGACCTGAAGACCTGAAAAACTGATAGCTCATAATGCCTTTCAATCCGTCCGAACAATATTTCTACTGCAAACCTAAAATTTTTCTACTTTTCAATGTTTTTGTTATTTTCAAGTTCGTAACTCAGCTCTTTTGTTTGGTCATTCGATGCTACTTCTTTGTTTGTTTCGCCAGCAATTCTGACCGAAAGAAATATTCTCAATTGCAATGAAAGATTCGTTTCGAATCTGTTGATGCATTAAGCCCTCAATGTCTTTAATATGTACTAACCACCGGAAGTATTATCATCGATTCTTCTTTTACCACTTGTCAGCTCTCTGCGAGTCAAAAATCTTCTCAATGCGTTGCAGCAATATGCAAATGATTATTCGTTCTCTTGTTTCTCCTCCATATCGTTTTGCCCATTCCGCAGAAGGTGTCAGATAATATCGGTTAGTAGAAATCTCTTGGAAATTATTAACACAAGTTTAAAACACTTTTATGGTGCATCATGCTGTGAATGAAGTTGTTCTCCGCACCAGAAGATTGTTTTTTCCTTTTTTTCCTGTTTTATTGAAAATATCACTGCAAGAGCTTGAGTTGGGTAATAAAGACGCAACGATGGCTACTAAAGGGAACGCAAGTTGCAGGCGCGAAAAATCCACACACACAGACAATTAGGTTGTCTGCAAAAGGCTTAAGCACATAAGAAGAAAATTTACATTTAAATCGTTATGGCAGTTGGCACTGGCATCAAGAGGCGGTGAGTCTGCGAGAGCTGAAACAAGACTAAGCCATGGGCCCTTATGTATTCAGACCATAGGTGTCCATGTCGATTCGGGATGCGTAAGGATAAGGCGCTTAGATTGAATGATGTCCGATTTGGTTGGATGTCTTTGCTTGTTTCAAATTGTGGTAGTGTTGCAGAAATGCAAACTCGCGTGTAGATATAACAATAATAAATGAAAAACTGTTCGATGGCCGAAGGCATGGGGCGCGATAAATAATGGTCTCGACTTAACAAGATCATATCTCAGGATTAGTTTCATATTTGTGTTTAGGATTCACACTTAAGGCGAAAAGCGAGCGAATGTGTGCAGATTGGCTGGGACTGTTGGGTATCGATGTACAAACAACAGACAAACAGAGTGCAGATGTTCAAATGCAGATTCGAGTGAATTGGAAAATATTGTTGGCTTACCTACTTGTATGAAACAATGGGAGTGAGAAATTTATTAATGCTAATGGCTTTCGTAATGGAAACATCACATCGGGGAGTTGAGAAGGAGGGTTTTTAGGGTTTAAGCTTTAAGATGGAAAAAATCAATGCAGCTGCTATGGTTTCGAATTGGTTACATAGAGGTTATGGTTCGAATATGTGGCTAAGACTTATCAAATAAATTTGTAGCACTCGTCTAAGGTCAAAGCTTGAATGTGAAGGATATTATTTTTGATTAAAAATATATGAAACGATTTCTTGTTGAAAATATGTCAGAGTTTCAACATCATTTTGATCAGATTCATCAACGAATATCCAATAGTTTTTAAACATGAAACTGTTACCATTGAAGGCATTTAGCAAAGTATGAAAATATTAATTGTCTTCATATCAACCACCGAAGAACCAAGCAATATTTTAAGGTCTGAATCGCAAAACAGGCTACAGGACACTTTGTATGCTCAGTATCTATGTTTTTCAAAAAAACTTTTTTGACCAAGAAAGAAAGAATGTGATAAAACCAGATAAAAGTGCCTTCGTAGCAACTGCTCGGGCTAAGAACCTTGCGTCCGATAACCGTTTCAAAATCGGAATAGAAACGAAAAAGAAGAGGTTTTCAATGAAAACTAATGATTCTACATCTGAAACGCACTTATCAAACAAATTAAGTGAATGTGGAAAACGGGAATGTATTTGGCGTATTTGACAATTTCCTTTATTATTATTAATATTTTTTATTACGGTCACAAAGACCATGGTACAGGGGACCCCAAATTAGTGGGGCCAGTAGGATTTGCTATTCTTGCTTCCGGCAAAACCTGCTGTTTCCTATTGCAGTGAATTACCGGTGATGGCACTTTAAATATTGGGTGTCGACTTTATAAGAAAAAAAAGTTGAAAGCGCTTTGTAATGATGTTTTATGAATATTTTGATGGTTCAAAAATCATGCCAAAAGAACAACAGAGATGCGTTCCAATGAGTTCATTTCATAAATTTAAATAGTTTTGTATTTTGCCAAAAATTCAATTCATATTTTTACTTACTTATTTAAGGGGGCGCTGCAGTCCGGGGTGGACTTGGGCTTAATCCAACAAACTCCTCTAGCCAGTTGTCCCCATTTTCGCACGCCGAGTTGGTTGAGGTCATCTCCAACTTGCGTGCGCCACCTGAGCCTTGGTCTTACTGCGTCATCCTTCTGGAGTGGATTCAAAGACTTACGGGCCGGAGTATTGGTGTCCATCCTCTCCACAGAACCAAGCCATCTGAGTCTTTGACCTTCACTTTTTTGGCTTAGTCAGTGTTGCTGTACAGCCCGATCAGTTCGTATTTAAATCTTCTCCTCCATTCATCGTTTATGCATACAGGACCATAGATCTTCCGTAGGACTCTTCTCTCAAACCGGCCTCATCCGTTTTTGACAGGGTCAATGCTTCTTCACCATATAGCAGGACGGGGATGATGAGGGTCTTATAGAGCATCACCTTAGTTGTTAGGGAGAGGGCCCTACTACTCAATTGCTTCCTTAGCCCTCACTCACTCACTCATGATCATTATAGTAAAACTAGTACTTCCCATAAACTCAGAGCGCTGAAATTCGGTACAGAGTTAGGGTTAAATGGCCACATTAGGAGAAAACCTTTGTATGTATATTTGGAGAGAAGTCTAAAGATCGAATAAGATGGTGGTACCATCTTGAGTATTTTTCACGGAAGCAGTTTTTTTTACATACATTTGTATTGTGTGTTCTTTTCTTGGTTTGACAGAAGTTCCAATCTTGGTAGTACTTGCTCTTCCATATACAAAGGAAATAACTATAAAAACCAGGATAATCGAAGATCAGTACCCTGGTGATTAGAAAACACAAGAGCCCAACCAAACCGTTAGAGATCAACATACCCCGGGCATACGTGTACAGGGAACAATTCCCAAGCTGTGTGATACATATCCTAAAAATTCACAAGAGCAGCCAAGGTAAAAAAATAAATAAAATAAAAAGAGTAGCGCCACAGCTCTTGAAGAACAAATGCCTAAGTGGCTTACTCTCATCATTGAAGGGACCAACAATTTAACGCCGATTCCGAACGGCAAGGTTGAGAAGCACTTTTTGAAATAAATACTTTATTGGACTCGAACTCGCGACGTTCTGCTGGGCAGCCAACGCACCCAATCACTAATTCACGGCCACCATGGCATCTCCATATTACCTTGTGGGTTAGTCTACGTGGCGCTTAAATGAGTAACCAATCTTCAGGGGGTGCACCACATATATGTTGACGTCAGAGTATAAAAGCTCAAACTTCAGCCATCACCGACTACAGGTTAAGGCGTAAATAACGTGCCGATCTTTCTGAAATTTTACCGTCTCAATCGTCTAAACCGTCTTAAAGAATAAATAATGAACGCTAATAGGCAATACGAAAAACTGTTGCTAATGTACAAGAATTAGATCCGGAAAAAGAAGAGAAAGATTTGTAATAGTAAGAAAAACTGCTCCAAAAATATAAATAATATTGTGTCAAATAAGAAAATCTAATAAGCTAAATCAATTCGTTTCTACAAAAGAAGTGCAATCTCACCAGAAAAATTCTTTAAGAAACTAGCCAAGTCTCGATGGAGCTGCTTGTTTATATCTATATGTTCCTAACCGACCGACCTGGAGAGTACAATGTGTGCCACATTCCGCGAAACAGAGTGTAACACCAACCAATTGCAGCTGAAGTCGTCATTAGAATAAGTTGCTTAATACATTTATTTCTACTTTTTTATAATTCATATTTGGTTCTAATCTAAATTATTATAAGTAGTAAAGGAAAGCTTGATGATAAACCTGCTAGAATTTAGTCTTGGGCTGCCTCTCAAACTTTTGTCAATTTTATACTATACTGCTACAACGATTACCTTCTTATGATGTTGCATACCTCCCTTGAAACAATTCAACCGTTATACCCAAGCTCAACTTTGGACGTACTCTCAATTATAGAGAATCATTTTTAGCCATAATACGTAATACTCTCTCTTTCTCTGAGAGATTTTTTAGTATTAGTCAAAAAAGGTTTTCCAATAAGAGGTGTTGATATTCAAAGACAAATTACATTTTTTGAGAAATATGATGGAATGTTTATTTCATTAAAAGGAGGAAAGTATGCCGTTAATAATGGACGACAACCAAATGGCTGCCATGACCACGCTTACAGAAACCATATCGTTTTCATGAAATTTTACATAACCAAATCACAACGTGGCTGCCCTATGTCCTCGATTGCCTCACGAATTCCATTTTTCACGTGGCTCCAAAGGAAGAAGCAAGGTGTTAAATCACAAGATCTCGGTGGCCAATTGTGATCACTTCTTCGAGAGATAACACGATCCGGAAACTTTTCCCGTAAAAGATCAATGGTGTTTGTGTGGAACGAAGCGCCATCTTGTTGAAAGTAAACGTTGTCCAGATCAATACCATCCAATTCCTGCCATAAAAATCATTAATCATCTCTCGATAGCGCAATCCATTGACCGTAACTGTTGCTCCAGCCTCATTTTCGAAAAAGTAAGGTCCAATGACCCCGCCAGACCATAAACCGCACCAAACAGTCACGCGTTGGGGATGGAGAAGCTATGCAACAATAACTCTTGGGTTTTCCGAGCCCCAAATGCGACAGTTTTGCTTAATGACGTAGCCTCCGAGGTGGAAATGGGCCTCATCAGTCAAGATGATTTTTCGATTTAATTCCAAAAACACGACGCTCTTGATGATCAGCCAGCTTGAGTTCTTGTGTTAACTGAACTTTATAAGCTTTAAGACCCAAGTCTTTATGCAAAATACGGTGTAATGACGTTTGTGGAATTCCTAATTCCAAAGAACGACGAGGAATGGACAAACCTGTCTTCAACACTTTGAGCTACAACAGCAATATTCTCAGTTGTTCTTGAGCGACGTGCACGGGTTTTATTCTTCACATCACTAACTTGTCCCAACAGCTCGAATTTGTCCACCAATTTCTGTATTGCGGTCACGACGACCCATAAATGTTTTCATATTTTCACCATTTTTGTAGTGAATTTTAATAATTTCAATGCGTCGCTGAACCGTATATTGTTCCATTTTTATTAATGGCGTAGTTTTTACTTGTCAATTGTAAAAAATTGACAGCTTCAGAAGTGAGATCTACCGAAATAGCGGGCAATTCAAAATAACACCTCTTATTGGAAAACCCTTTATTAATAAAAATTGGGTATTCCATTCTTATCATACGATGAGAATTATTGAAAAATTAAACTAAAAATACCCTCAACTTCAACCTTCAAGAGTTCATAATCTAGATGATATTTTATCGTCAACCTAATGAGTTTTTGGGGAAAACAGGACGCACTTAATGTTACTTTAACCATATTTACTAACGAAGTCAACGAGACCCTTTAATTAAAAAAAAAAAAATATTAAAATTGATCATTGGAAGGAGTACGTGTTCTTCTTAACCTGCGAGTTTTTCGTTTTTTTCTTTGAGAAAATGGTGGGATCCGGCGAGAGTTACATGCCCACCTACGTCGTCGTCACCATCAATTGCATTATGTTAATAACAGAAAATACCAGCGTCACAACATTGAGTTACATGCCCACCAACGTCGTCGTCAGCATCAAATTTATTTTCATGTACCAGAGAAACAACAAAGCCGATCTGTACTCGCTGGAGAAAATGACCAACAATTAAGAGAGCTAGCTAGCAACCGCCACTCAACCATCAACACTATCGTCATGCTCATAAGGCATTGTTCTCTTAAGAGAAACACTTGTTATTCTAGTCTAGATTAAGATTATATAAAAAAACAACATATTATGTAAAAAGCATAGATTGTATATTTGGTGACAAACTGATATAGCTTGTAATATTTTTTCTGTAAAAAAGTACAGTCACTAATAAATTTGTCGTAGAGAAGAAAGCATCAATTTAAGTAATTCTTTCTTTTCAAATAATTCGAGCTTACCTCATCATCATATTTGTAATGCTTGACTTGAACTATATCTTAGATGAAAACTTAAAACGCCAACGTTGAGATAATTTTGAAATGCAGTTGCTGTTTTAAACTGCTTGTTTGGGAGGTCTGGTAAAAACTTGGCAATGCTCTTCTAAATTTCAACGACATTTCGTTATAACTGTAAAGTTTTTAAGTAGCTTTCAAGATTCATGTTTACTATTTTAAGATTTCACGGTTTGAAAAATATATTTCCTCGGCATTTAAGCTTTGTGTTTGAACAAACGTTGTAATCTATCAGTATCTGAAAATTCATTAAATTTCAAACTTGCAACAGCCTAGGCTAAACACACACCGAAGCGGACAAATAGTCTTTTTGTTTTTCCACAAAAAGTCGTGTCGTACTCTACCCCACACCGAGGCCGACAAAGACAAAATGTCTTGACTTGTCTTTGTCCGCTTCGGTGTGTGTTGCTCCTATACAACAAACTCACCTGACACGTATTTTGTCGATTTCTGTTTGTTTGACTTGTTCATTCTGGTGTGTGTTACTTCATAAGACGGCTGTCATTTTGTCCCGGAGTTTTTGTCTTCTTCGGTGTGTTTTGTTCCTATGTATTTGCTAGAACCGACGAGCAGACAAAACTTTTTGTAGTGTCGTGTCTTTTTCGATGTGTGTTGCCTCATAAAAGTAATGGAAAAAAGACACGATTTTTTGTCGTAAGACAAAAAGACGTTTTGTCTGCTTCGGTGTGTGTTTAGCCTTAATGGTGCCAGTCGAACGTGAACACTACTGAGTTTGTTCAGACAAAGACCCTTTTAAGTATTCATTATGTTCACAAAAATGCAGAACTCAATTCTAGTATGTAATCATTTTTAAATTAATTTTTATCTGCAGAACAAATAAAAAGTCAATATCGTTACAACTAATAAAAGAAAGCAAAAACGAAATGTCACACCCTCTGGACGGCTTCATCCAATATCCATCCGTCAATATGGTCCAAAATGTCATTTGTTCTTCTTTGCAAAGTAATTCACTTCCCAAAGTATATAGGTTTGTTATTCATTTCTTATCCTCTGCATCCTCTTATCCTCTGTCCACAGGAGTGGTAGCTTCATACTTAACGATCACTACTCTTTTTTTTAAACATCTGCCAATATCCATTTCAAATACAATAAATAGCTACACCACTTCAAATAATATAAGGCATTGTCCTTGTACACCATTGACTCTGGAATATCGATTTCGCAAATGTAGGACAACAATAGAAAGTGTCCCTTTTGAACATAAATCGAAAATAAAAAGATAATCAGTACTACAAAACGACATGCCAGAGACTGTATAAGGACCTCTGACCGTGTACAAAATGTGATAAAATTGACCGCATAGTCTTCATCCATTGTCGGCTGCACAAATGGTTGGATGGTTCGATGTATTTATTAGCCGAACAATTGAAGGACAATACGATTGACATAGAGTCCCTCAAGGGCTGGATCATGTCTTTTCAAGTGGTGTGAAAATTTAAGTACTCAATTTTTTTTCTGCAAAAAGGCGAACAAAAAATTAATAAAACGATTATTTTGATAGCTTGATCTTGTGTTATTTCTTTTCAGTGTGTTTCCATTGAATTTGAAATTCGAAATCAATTCGTTTATGTTTACACTGAAAATATCCTTTGAACAATGTCCTAGACTTGTTGACTCTTTAATGTTCAACACCTGAAGACAGTGGGACAATGGAAAAATCGTTCAGTTAGAAAATTAT
>CAKKXW010000003.1:81387893-81464634 GCA_920937365.1 Sphaerophoria rueppellii
TGTCTGTTTGTGGCTTAAATTTGAGCACACCATGTTTTTCATTCAGACAATAATTATACGTGGAATACCTCCAGTTCGTTAGTGTTGATTAAATTTTATTAATGACACATTCCATCAACATTCGAAACGTTATAAATAACAAATAACAATATAATTAACAAGTACGTATACCCACTAAAAATAAATAAGATAAACATACATATTTTCATACTCTAGAAATTTTATATATCAAAACAACGTTTGCCGGGTCAGCTAATTCAAATATAATTCCCTATGTTGACTGACATTTTTTTTTGTCGAAGAAAAATTATATTTGTCAAATATTTTTTTTCTTCACTGACATTTTTTTTTTTTGATTATTTAAAAAAAAAAAAATATTTGACAAAATTTTCAAACTAAATTGAGTGTTTGTATATTGATCAGTTCTTGTTTGTAGTGCGAAATACAAAATTTTCAACATTTTTTAACAATTGAACCATTTGTGATTTGAAAAGTAAACATTTTATTTTTGCTAAACCTTCTACCCTAAAACATCTTGCATTTAGAGAAAAAATTAGGAAAATCGGTCAACCAGTGTGCCCGGTTAGCGAACGAACACAAAAATTAGGCTGTTCTTTTATATATATAGATAGATAAGAATTATTGAAAAATTAAACTAAAAAAACCTCTACTTCAACCTTCAAGAGTTCATAACCTAGATGATATTTTAACGTCACCCTAATGAGTTTTTGGGGAAAACAGGACGCACTTAATGTTACCTTAACCATATTTACTAACCAAGTCAATAAGACCCTTTAATTAAAAAAAAAAAAACTAAAATATTAAGATTGATCATTGGAAAGAGTTCGTGTTCTTCTTAACCTGCAAGTTTTACGTTTTTTTCTTTGAGAAATGGTGGGATCCGGCGAGCTTAGCTCATCATCATATTGGTAATGCTTGACTTGAACTATAACTTAGATGAAAACCTAAAACGCCGCCTTTGAGACAATTTTTTTTTTTTTACGTCGGGGCGGCGCGAACGCCATCCCCGGCTACCAAAACTTAAACGCACGAGTTATTCGCATCAGGAATAATCGCGGAGGTCAACTCAGCCGAAGTGCAATGGCCAAGCCTCGACCCGGGGGAACCGCCTTCATGATCACGGTAACCCCACGCCAGGTAAGTAATTTTGAAATGCAGTTGCTGTCTTAAAATGCTAGTTTGGGAGGTCTGTAAAAACTTGGCAATGCTCTTCTAAATTTCAGCGACATTTCGTTATACCTAACTGAAAAGTTTTTAAGTAGCTTTCAAGATTCATGTTTACTATTTTAAAATTTCACGGTTTGAAAAATATATTTCCTCGGCATTTAAGCTTTGTGTTTGAACAAACGTTGTAATCTATCAATATTTGAAAATTCATTACATTTCAAACTTGCAACAGCCTAGGCTAAACACACGCCGAAGCTGACAAATAGTCTTTTTGTTTTTCCACAAAAAGTCGTGTCGTACTCTACCCCACACCGAGGCCGACAAAGACAAAATGTCTTGTCTTGTCTTTGTCCGCTTCGGTGTGTGTTGCTCCTATACAACCTACTCACCTGACACGTATTTTGTCGATTTCTGTTTGTTTGACTTGTTCATTCTGGTGTGTGTTACTTCATAAGACGGTGTTTTAGGTGCTGTCATTTTGTCCCGGAGTTTTTGTCTTCTTCGGTGTGTTTTGTTCCTATGTATTTGCTAGAACCGACGAGCAGACAAAACTTTTTGTAGTGACGTGTCTTTTTCGATGTGTGTTGCCTCATAAAAGTAATGGAAAAAAGACACGATTTTTTGTCGTAAGACAAAAAGACGTTTTGTCTGCTTCGGTGTGTGTGTTTTAGTCGAACGAGAACACTACTGAGTTTGTTCAGACAAAGACCCTTTTAAGTATTCATTATGTTCACAAAAATGCAGCACTCAATTCTAGTATGTAATCATTTTTAAATTAATTTTTATCGCAGAACAAATAAAAAGTCAATATCGTTACCACTAACAAAAGAAAGCAAAAACGAAATGTCACACCCTCTGGACGACTTCATCCAATATCCATCCGTCAGTGGTCCAAAATGTCATTTGTTCTTCTTTGCAAAGTATATTGGTTTGTTATTCATTTCTTATCCTCTGCATCCTCTTATCCTCTGTCCACAGGAGTGGTAGCTTCATACTTAACGATCACTACTCTTTTTTCTTAAACATCTGCCAATATCAATTTCAAATACAATAAATAGCTACACCACTTCAAATAATAAAAGGCATTGTCCTTGTACACCATTGACTCTGGAATATCGATTTCGCAAATGTAGGACAACAATAGAAAGTGTCCCTTTTGAACATAAATCGAAAATAAAAAGATAATCAGCACTACAAAACGACATGCCAGAGACTGTATGTATAAGGACCTCTGACCGTGTACAAAATGTGATAAAATTGACCGCATAGTCTTCATCCATTGTCGGCTGCACAAATGGTTGGATGGTTCGATGTATTTATTAGCCGAACAATTGAAGGACAATACGATTGACATAGAGTCCCTCAAGGGCTGGATCATGTCCTTTCAAGTGGTGTGAAAATTTAAGTACTCAATTTTTTTTCTGCAAAAAGGCGAACAAAAAATTAATAAAACGATTATTTTGATAGCTTGATCTTGTGTTATTTCTTTTCAGTGTGTTTCCATTGAATTGGAAATTCGAAATCAATTCGTTTATGTTTACACTGAAAATATCCTTTGAACAATGTCCTAGACTTGTTGACTCTTTAATGTTCAACACCTGAAGACAGTGGGACAATAGAAAAATCGTTCAGTTAGAAAATTATATTGTAAAAATGTTGACGATTTTTATTGTTATTTTATAATTGGATGGAATTTTGTATTCAATTGCGAATTCCACTGAAAGCAGATGTGTGCTGTGCGTTGGCAGTGGTTGATTGTCATCACAAATCAAAGTTTCGAGCGAAGACTCATGGGGAACAATCGGCCACGGTGCAACATTCCAAACGCCTACTCACACAATAGCAACACAATGGGGTGCAATAAAGATTGATTCATTTGTCTAATATTTGGCTTTAGAAAATTAGACACACTATTCAGAATTTGGCAGCCAGAATAGCAAGATGCATTGTGTTGAAAGCACCCGCACAAGGATCTTCGGGGTTATTTGATGTTAAAGGTAAATTGAGTTCGAAATAGACGTCGGTTAATGGTCTTTAAATTGTTGAAACATTAAGTTGGAATTGTTTAAATTGTTTTGAAATTACGTTGCACATTGTGAGTTATTGTCTTCGTTTTGGGTAATTAATTGCAGCGGATGGTAAGTGAAATTAGGGAGAGCATTTATTAAGACTCTCCTTGTGGTTGGTTGTTCGTCCTGGACAGCTTCAAGCCTTTACGTTATACGTTCTATCCTTCTCTTTACTACAGTCACGTTAAGTCTGATGGTCCTACGACTTTCACCGGCAGGTCTTACAGATTTCGCAGGCTGGTTCACGGATTACTCCGGCTGGTCTTACGTACGGCTTTCACCGACTGGTTTTTATAATGTGGAGTGTGGACTCCTCGACTCCTCCTGTATTATAAAGGGTTTTTCAATGGGGACGCTACAAAAGTAGACCGATAGGGACAGCAAACGACGCCATATTTTTCCCGCTCTGTGTTGACATTTCTCTTCAGTAAGGTTTGCCATTTCATGATGGAAAGGTATACGATCCAACAACTAGTCAACACTTTAAGAGCGCTACGTACAATTTATGGTCGTCATAATCGTCCTGCCAGGTCAACAATTGAACGTCTAGTGGAAAAATTTGAATCCACAGGCTCAGTACAAAATGTTCCCGTGCCAGTGAGACAAAGAAGTGCCGAGAATATTGCTGCCGCTGCGCATCAATTGCGAAAGACCCAAATCAGTCTCTCACACGTCGTTCTCAAGCATCTTTGTGACGTCGTTGTGTTGAATTTCGCGAAAAGATCTTGGCCTACAACCTTACAAGATCAAATTGACGCAAGAACTGAAGCCGCTTGATCACCAGAAGCGTCGTATGTTCGTGAATTGGGCTGAGCATCAACTTGAAAATGATCCGGATTTTCATCGAAAAATCATCTTCAGCGATGAGGCTCATTTCTGGCTGGATGGCTTCGTCAATAAGCAAAATATGCATTACTGGTCAGGCAGCAATCCACATGTGCTTCACGAGGCACCATTACATCCCGAAAAAATCACTGTTTGGTGCGGTTTACATGCTGGTGGTGTCATTGGGCCGTACTTCTTCCGTGATGATCAAGACCGGCACGTTACTGTGAATGGGAATCGCTACCGCTCAATGCTAACCGATAATTTTTTGAATGAATTGGATGATATGGACTTGGACGATATGTTGTTTCAACAGGACGGTGCCACATGTCACACAGCGGGCCAAACAATCGAATTATTGAGAACGACGTTCGATGAGCGTATTATGTATCTCCAGAAATGGACCTGTGAATTGGCCGCCTCGTTCATGCGATTTAACGCCGTTAGACTATATCCTGTGGGGCTACGTCAAATCAGCCAGCGACGATTGATGAACTTCGTACGAATATCGAACCTGAAATTGCAGCAGTATCGGCCGATTTATGCTTGAAAACCGTCGAAAATTGGGTTCAGTGTCTGGACTTCTGCAAGCGTGCCCGTGGTAGCCATGCAAAAGAAATCGAGTTCCATAGATAATGGCATCAAATGTTTTTGTTTTATTTAAGAAAACTTTTGAGCTTTTAAACTTTTGAAAAATCCCTTATAAGTCTATTTTTACTAATATACATTACCTTGGTTCACACTTCCCCGATGCATGTAATAGCTTATTGTCAGGAGTTATGAGCCCGTTGATGGTGGATTTTGAGACCCACGGCTTCTGATCTAGGAAGGTGTCTTCCTTGGTTCTAAGCAGTCGGAGCATGAGGTTAGCTGAGGCTATGATATAGACGATGAAGATAATTTTGAACTAATCGCAGCAGTGCTACTCTTAGCCAGATCAACATCCACCACTGTCATGTCGACGTATTTGTCGTCTAAGAAGTAGGACTTCCTTACTCGGAGTGATGCCTGGAGTTTAGTCTTCAATTTCCATGTCTGAGTTACTGTCGACTGTAAGGTCAGCTTTCACGTTGTATGGCTTGTTTATAAATACGGACCGCGATTTTATCAGAACCGTACATAATCACTCGCTCGGTTGCAGTTAGTGGAGCCACTGATTCCCTATTGATCACCAAGAGAGCTGATCTATAGCGACCTTATCAAGGACTACTTTAAGACTACTTATTTTAATAACCATGTCCGGGCAGTTGTGAATGCCCGGGACCATTATACGTGCTGTTGGTCGGCAAGGAATATATTGTTCCTTGTAACAACCTCGAGCTTTTCACCCGGCCAGTCTTCTGGCACGCCATTGAGAGCAGCCCTGTTCAAATCGTAAGATCCCCTATCTCCACAGACGATGTGTTTGATACGATTTTGGTACCAACCTGCATCGACCCGGGAGAGGTTCCGGATTCTTCTCGATGACAGATAAAATTCATAAACCGAAGTGAGCCGTGACTCCTGTCAATGACTGCAACTGTGATCCTGCCCTTGAGCAAGTCGCTTAAGGACAGATCTTTATTGAAGGCTGTTATGCCGTTGCAATGCACCCTCTGTGTTTAAGGTTCAGGCTTGTCGCCCTCAAGAGAATCATTACGCTTTGACGTTGAGTCGCTCGAGTTAAGTTCATTAGACTTATTGAGGGAACCACTGGCCCATTCAAGTTTTCGCATCTGCTCCGGCGTTCTCTCCACCGGTATCGATCTCTGGACCTCTGTTTGGCCAATCCGGAGATGTGTCCGTGTGACATTTCCACATGTTGATGTTGAGGATATTTCCTCTCCGGATCGAGTGTCCTTTCTTGGGATCGCTTGCGGCGGCCTAGTAAGAGTGGGGATTGAGATGGGATTGGAACTTCCACCCTTGGAACAGCCGAGCGTCACAGCTGTAAAACTGACGGCAAGTTCCTCCTCAGGGTTGACAGCCCGTTCATATCTCCTGAATTCAAAGGAGGTGTAACCGTATTTTCAGCCCTGGCACGATTGATCCTTTGAATCACTTTTCTGTTTTATGTTTTACTCTCCTTCATTTAGATCCCACGAGTAATGCGGAAAGACAGAGCCGTTTACCGCGGTAAGGCAGAAATAAGATGCTGGAGTAAATCGGGTCGATCAGTGTTTGCTGGTATTTATTGCCATGAAAGTAATATCCACTCGATTCCTATAACATATACAAGGGTTGCAGCAATAAGAAAGGGCATGTAATATTGGAAACTTCCTATGCTACTGTCCAGCTCTCCCAGTTCTAAAAAACTTGACATCAGTTCAAGTTTTAAAAGCTCTCTGGGACATAAGAAATCCGTTTTAATTGGTTTTGTTTTTGATCCTTTTGAAAACGACCAAAAAACCCGAACAAAAAACCGTCGGCCAACCTTTTGACACTTATGAAGTTCGATCGAAATTTAATAGTGCGAACCAATGTAGCAAAAAGGACATAATCATGTGACCATCATCCTAATCAGAGGCGCGCTCGTAATCACGTGTCTTCGCGCGTGAATACAAATGTCTCCTTGTGGTCTTGTTAAATTAAAATATTCAGAGATATTGTGCTCGTTCGATGTTCGATGCTGTTCGCAATTCGAGATGTCCAAGTCTGTGAAGGGAGGCCACAAGACTTCGGTAAATGCATCATCCTCGTTGTCGGCGCTCCGGAGCTATTGAATTTCAAAATTTATTCCAAAATGTACACAAAAAATTCTGCTCTTGGATCAATAGTAACAGAACAAAAAAAGGAAACAACCGCCGCCGCTGAATGTGGCAGCAAAAACGCTTGGATCGGCAAAGAGCGGCCAAGATCAGAACACAATTGCAATGACTTGGGCGATGGCGATGGCGACCACCACGAGTGCCGGTGCTGGCAAAATACATATATATGTGCCACAATGCGTGTTATAAGTCAGATTTAGATACACCTCTAGTCGCCCGGCGAGGTGAGCTGATTGAAATTGGAATATTGGCCGGTCCTTATGTTGCCGTTGTGTTTACCTGTAAGCCTCATAGCTAGTTCGAAAGTGTGGCCGGGATGATCGCCGGATGGATCCAATCGCTCCATATACAAATCGGCGTTTTGTCGTTGGACATCCAGTCTGTTCAGTTTGTTTTTTCTCTTGGTTCTGCATAAGGGCCTTCGTCGCGTCGGTCGGCCAGTTTCACGGGAGAAACTTTGACAATGTGTGCGCGCAATTTGATATTCGAATCTGATAGCAAAGAAAATCAAAGCGCATGAGACAGAGTTCGTGAACACCAATTATTTATCCAATTCGCGATGTTTGATTTCATGTTGTACACATGTTGCAAACTTGCCAAAGTACCGGGACAATGTTGTTTGTTTGTTTTGCCTGCGTCCAGTGCCAGTTTATGAGATTTAAACATGACCAAAGGGTTCATCAGGCAATCGAATAATGAAACGCGAATAAAACGAGCCGTTGCGATGTGTTGCGATGACATTTGCACGACTTGCGAAGGTTATATGCGACAGTTGGAATTTACGCGTGACGTGTGCCTGGTTTTCTTTTTACATTTTCCAAATTAAAACGGATCATTCTGGCCAAACGTCTTGCGCACCACTGGTCCATGAAGTGAAATTGAGAAGTAGTGCAACTGTCAGTCACATTTCGGAGAGTTGCAACAAATGGTTTGTCCACACAAATGACTATTTGTGCAAGTTTGTGTTTCTGTTGGTGATGTTGTCCCTCGGGCACCACCTCAATGCGGATCATTACATCGACCACAGCAATCGCAGTTGGCTCTGCTCTGAATAGCAGTTCAGATAAATAAGACAAAATGATAGGTCTTTAATGAGAGCTGGAGAACGTTTGCCCAGTTCTGACAGTTGTTGCACTTCAATGCGTCGCTGGTCGTTGGTCGTTTCTTTTTCGTGAGTCTCAAGTCTTGTGTGTGTTATTGAGGCCTGAACAGATACACTTCGCTGTAGAGTCGTCGATTTTTTTCTTTGCGCTTGACTTGGCTGTTTTATTAGCTTGTATTTATATATTCAACCATCTTTAATTCAATCTCAACCAATTTATCTTCATATCCGTTTGGATGGACAATGGAAAGCGAGTTAATGAATGAGTATGAGCTGTTTTGGTTAAGTTGTGTTCAGCGAGGCCGACGACGACGACGGATAGGAGGTGCGGTTGAGATGTTTGAGGAATTTGTTGGCTGGCATTTGAACCAGATATCTTTGGGTCTTTTCCATTTGCCAACAAAATGCGGGTATATCGTGTTTAAGACAAATCACGGGATGCAAGGTGCAAATTATTTGAGACTCGTTTTTTTTTTTTAACTGTCGGATCTACTTAAAGGGAATCGTGTACAGAATTCCAAGAGTATGCTTTCGTATTGCTAAGAGCTAATAAAAAAATTGTTTTTTTTTTATAGAAAGATTAGAGCAATTGTTCAAGGGACCTGGCTAATGATGAGAAATGAGATGGAGATCCAGTTATTCTAGGACAGTTTTGGTTTGGGGCCGTGCAGGGCCACACGCAAGTCGTACTGCTTCTAAGATTGACTATACTTTACTCATCGGTTTGATGAGTTCAACGTGATAGGACTTAGGTCGGTTTTGACGAGTCATGACCAGGAACCCCGAAAACGACTTGCCGTATTTAAATAAATTGTTGACCCAAATCCAGGCTTGGGCTTGTAACAATGAGACCCAATCTTCTTTTGAAAACGTTTTGAATGTGACGTTTTCTTTCTTCAAAAATTGCTTTGTTTTCATAACTTTGCAGGATTCACCATGATTTGAAAAGCAGTTTGTTGGCAGTATGTTATGGACATTCAAAACATTTTATCCTTGAGTGCAAGGTCGAGAGTCCGAACCGAAAGTTTCCGTCTTTTGTCGATTTTTCTTGAGTTTGAACGGAATTAATTTCTTTCGGCGGTATCGGTGCTCCACAGATAACATCTGTATTTGGTCACAAGTCACAACGCCATCGGTAATTTTCTGTTTTGTTTTTTGAAAAGAAATGGTAGCTATATACATTAAAAAATATCTATTTTCCTCCTTTATTTGATTGCAAAACAATAATTTCATCCATAAAGGGTTACTCTTTTTTTTATGAAACACAACAGTTCTCAGCTAGGAATACAGACTGAAAGTGCATTTATAATTTGCTATCATGTCATAACGGTAGAAATAAATAGAGTGGCGCGACAGCTCTTGAAGAGCCAAGGCCTAAGTGGCTTACTCTCATCAACAATTCTCTAGGTGCCTGTGAAGAATTGAGGGGACCTACAATTTAACGTCAATTCCGAACGGCAAAGCTGATAAGCACTTTTTCATGACAGATGATACTCTTGGAAGTTTTGTCAGGTCTTCGCAAGAGGCAGTGTCCGTGAAAGATGAAATAAAAACTTTGGGCCTGAGTAGGATTCGAACCCACGACGTTCTGCTTAGCAGCCAACGCACCTAACCACTAAGCTACGGACAGCTACATAACGGTAGAAGACGTACCTAATACCCCCAATGGGTTTGTAGATTTCAAATAAATTTTGGCTAAAAGTATTTTTTCTTTGGGGATTTTCTCGTGGAGTTATTGGCAGGTTGGATTATGTTTTTTGATAATTTTGTCATCCTGGTGATTTTGTCTTTTGGGAATTTCGAACGAATCCCCGAGAATGAAAAAGAAGTTAAGTTCCGGTGTTATAGAGCCAACCCAACTCAGGAAACCCGGAACAACTTTAAACAAGCCAGGAGAGCCTGCAATGCCCATATTCGGCGGACCAAATGTTTACATGACCAAAAATTAAGGCAAAAAATAGTGCAATGTCCCAAAGGCAGTAAGAATTTCTGATCACTTGTTAATAATATGAAGAATTCATCTTCTTCCTCGGTCCCTACGCTTGTTGACTTAGCTCTCTCGCGAAAGCTAACCTTTTTGCTAGGCAGTTCGTCGCCAACTCCTCCCAGCCAGAGAGTGTCATGACTCCGTCTGTTCTTGAGCGCTTCAACGATTCCATGGGACAAATCTTCTTTTGCACTCGTGCTTTGGCGAGGGCCTTAAAGATCTCAACATACATAAATCCGCTGTTCCGGATGGTATCCCCGCTATTATTCTGAAGAGGTGTTCTTATTATCATCTACAAAACGTACATACGTCCTTAGCTTGATTATAACTGTCATGTCTGGGCTGGTGCTTAAGTCTTCTGGACAGTATCCAAAAAAGAGCATTCAAGGTGATTGGTGATCATAACATAGTCCGGTCATTTACATCATTCGAACATCGGCGTAATGTCACATGCCTCACCCTATTTTACCGTTACTTCAACGGTATATGCTCTAGTGAAATAGCCAGTTGCATTCCTCCCCTTACGATATTCCACCGTAATACCCGTGCCTCCAGGATTGCCCATCAGTTAACCCTTTCACTCTTTAGCCGTACTAAGCGAATGTGGAACTCTCTTCCACACTCTGTCTTCCCCAGCCATTGCATTATTGCAATATTCAAGAATTGAAGACCAATGTTCACCGACATCTCCTTTTTAATCTTCTATCCGTTCCTTAATACTCACACTCTGCTCTTGGCATATAACGGGTAATGAAAAAAACCCTTGAGTGCGCGTTGATTATAAAAAAAAATGTATATTATCAAGATCTGTTGGGAGATGGAAAGTGGAAAGAGATTATCGTGAAAAATGTGTTGTCGTGCGTTGGCGTAAACCGGTATTTGAAAGTTTGTTAAACCATGTCGATGTCATTTATAGAGAGGATACAGAGGAGAAAACCTAAATTACTACCTTGGAGGGCATCTGAAGTAGCGTGAAGGAGATTATTGATCCTACGTCCAATGTACATGGTTTTCGAGTTATGCCGTTATCCATTCCAAGAAATGGGGCTCAAAGCTTGAAAAGGAGAGTTTAAAGATTTAGAAACTATGAGATATTTTGTCAAAAGCTTTTCTGAAGTCAGTTGATACCATATTATAAGAAATAACATTTTGAATTACTCTGAATATATTACTGACTAAAAACTAGAAAAAATAAAAAAAAATATCAAAAACTAGAACTTTGTCAAAAATGTAAGATTCTAATACTGACATAATTTTTCAAAATATTGATACGATTAAAATCGTACCGTAAGAAAGCAAAAAGCTTTCTGAAAGTAAACATTTCATAGTGTGACGACCCGAGAAGTACTTTCCTGAAAGCGTTTCTCAAAATCATTTGCTTTCTTGAAAACACTTTCAGAAAAAAAACTTTCACAGTGTAACTAGTTCCTGAAATCGGTTTTAAGAAAGCAAATCACTTTAAGAAAACGCTTTCAACTTTCAGAAACTGTTTGTGAAAGTTTTTTGCTTTCTTGAAAGCGAATGATCTAAAAAATCACAACCGTTTAGAAACAAAAACCTATCAGGAAGCACTCTCAGGAAACGTTTTCGCTTTTATAGTGTGACGAACTGAAAAATATTTTCAGAAAATTTAGTTTCTTGATATTAAAATGTTTTCAGAAATCAGAAATCACTTTCAGGAAGCACTTTCCTTTCATAGTGTGACTGCTCTCTGAAAACACTTTCAGAAAAATAACAAACTCTAAAATTTGGAAACGATTTCTGAAAGTATTTTCCTTTCAGTGTGTGACGGCTCCTTAAGGTACAATTTTCCTCTTCCGTTAATTGAAGATTGTTTGGAATATTTTGCGAATAAAAATATTTTTACCACCCTAGACTTAAAAGAAGTTTTTCAGCATATTAGAATGTTTGAAGAATCTATTAAATATACGGCGTTTGTGACACCATTTGGGCAGTTTGAATACGTCTTTATGCTTTTCGGTCTTAAGAATGCACCTGCGGTTTTTTAAAGATACATTTATTTAAAGTTAGAACCTCTGAATCGAAAAATGTGAAAGAAGTCCGGAGGTGTAATGGTTTATTTTCATATTTTCGCCGTTTTGTCCCAGGGTTTTCATGCATAGCTAGACCGATGACAAATTTTCTAAAAAAAGATATCAAGTTTATATAGACCAGTGAGTGTGTTGAAGCCTTTGAAAAGTTGAGAAACAGTTTGGTTTCTTCACCAGTATTGGCAATATACGACCCAAAGCGAGAAACAGAACTTCATTGTGATGCGAGTTCACATGGTTTTGGTGCTGTGTTAATGCAAAAGCAGGATGATAAGAAATTTTTTCCTATAACTTTCTTTTCAAAAAAATCAACTTGCGAGGAATCAAAATTAATAAGCTTTGAATTAGAGACTTAAGCCGTTGTTTATGCTTTAAAACGTTTTAATACTTTTTTTAGATCGTTTACCATTTATTATTGTCACTGACCGTGAAGCATTGTCCCAGAGTTTGAAAAGAAAATCGTTAATCCCAGAATAGCCAAGTGGACTTTAGCATTTGAGAATTATAACTATCAAGTACAGCATCGGAAAGGAGAAAGAATGGCTCATGTTGATGTTCTTAGTCGTATTCCTGTGATAAATGCAGTTACAGTTGAAGATATTGATAAGAATATTCAAATAGTTCAGGCGCGTGATGAATATATATTGTCAATTCGAAAAAAAATTAGAAACTGCAGAAGTACCAGGGTATGTTCTAGAAGATGGCTTAGTATTTCATGTTGGGCCTGAATACAAATGACAGCTTTACGTTCCTAAAGAATTGTAGAGGAAAATGTGATTAGCATCACTCACGAGAAATGCGGACACCTTGGTATTGATAAATGTGCAAATCAAACTTTGAAATATTATTGGATTTCCAATGTCAAAAAGAAGTTGAAAAGGTTTATAGGAAATTGTTTTAAGTGTATTTTTCATTCTACGCCTCCGCGAAATACCGAACGGAATCTATACAACATAATGAAGCGGCCGAAACCTTTTGATACTATTCATATAGATCACTTCGGTCCGCTGCCTTCAATAAATTCGAGAAGCAAATATTAGCAGTTGAAGATGCTTTTACTAAATATGTCAAACTTTATCCCGTTAACACACCTGGGACAAAAGAAGCAATAAACGCTTTAGAACGATATTTTCAGTATTACAGTCGCCGAATTATCGTAGAATTATAAGTGATCGAGGTACCAGTTTTACATCGTTAGAATTTAGCAATTTTTTAAAGGAGAATAATATTGAACAAATTAAGGTTGCTGTAGGATCTCCGCAGTCAAACGGTCAGGCTGAAAGAGTTAAACGGTAGAAATTGATCAGCGTTGAATTTGCTATGAATAATACAAATCATGCTAGTACCAAATTTTCCCCAAGTATACTGTTGTTTGGAATTTAACAGAGGGGAAGTGTTGTTGACGACCTTACTGAACATTTAGATGCGATATATGCGGACGACAAAAGAGTGGATTTAGTTAAATTGCGAGAAGAAGCCTCTGAAGCAATTCAGAAGTCCCAGTTGTGCAATCTGAGCTTTTACAATATCAACCTAATTTACACTTACTTCAGCTATTTAAGTAAATGAAACGAATTATACAAGGTTTGTTGTAGGAAAAATAGAAATAAGAGCATCTCTCGTTCAAGTGTATCGAGTTAAAAGGATGTTATTTTGAAAACACCTTTCCAAATTATACTTATCTTGATCAAAACGCATTTGATCTCATATCCAAGGGACATAATGAATAACTTTTTGCAAAAACACAATCAGCAATCAACCAATACACCAATTTAGAAGAACAGCATTTTTAACAGCCACTATGTGGTTGTAGATGGCAAATATTTCTTCAAGGAACAAAAGCAATTAAGAACAAAAGAAACAAATTGCTTCCTATTTTGTCCAATTTCATCAGCAAATCACGCAACAATCTGTGCACACACAAAAAATATTGCAAATAACAGCTTTTTGCTAAACGACTTCATAAGGATTTTTTTTTTTTTGTTTGTTTACTTCAAGCCTCCTGACCGAAGAACATATGCCACGAAAATTGTTGCTCTGCGTAAAAACCAATTATCCTTTTTCTCCTGCACCACCGTGCGTATGCTGTTCTGATTGAGGAAACAATTCAAAATAAAAAGGTCGTGCGAGTGGACCAGGTGCTTCACCCATCTCTCGGAAGATTTACAGGATGATCAAACAATAAACAGTGCCTTAACCTACTTATTCTGCGGTTCCTCGCCACAATCCTTATCTTAAATAATTGGTGCAGGATTTTCCAAATTAAATTATGACTTACCATTCCGACAGCCTGACTTGACCACGAATATTGACTCAAGGCACATTCGAGACATTATTATCATCTCCTAAATCGCAGAGTCTCTGTATGGCTACTTCATCATCTTCATGTCTTACAAGTCCAAAAATCAACCACAAATTGTAAGATACAAAAGTCTTGTATTCGAAGTGATTGTCTGTCCTTAACAAGACAATCCACATGAAAGATGAAGACGAACAAGGACAGCGACGAGTTGGTAATTTAATACGCCTAGTGGATTATTGTTATTATTGGAGTGAAATTGATGTGTCCCCTGGGAATGTTGTAGTTTATTCAAAAACAAAATTTACTGCAGTGGCAGTCATTTTCAGTTCATCTGAATCTAAATCTTTACTTATGAGAAATCGAACCCTCCAGAAGTATAATTTCAGGGGATGATGTGAAATCCTTGGCAGAACGACGTTACTAACTTACCAAATTAAATAGGTCTATCCGATAAGGTAATTGGGGTGAACTGAATGTCAACAAGGGAGGGTAACAATTATTACCCGAGCTCTGATGGATTTAGAGACGCCATATCGCCTCGCCATGTTCAACACGATGTTGTTGTCTTTTTATTTGGGGTAGAACACAAGCGAAACACATTTGACATGTCTGCATTTTATAGAAAGAGACATTAACGAGTATTATAGTGTGTCTGTGTTGGAAATTAGAAAATAAATTCAAAGTCAATTAAATTCAATTCAACGGTTAAGTGGAAGTTTTAGTTCTAAGCGAGGACAATGGCAACCACTTTGAAATAAATGTGTTTTACGATAAAGGGTGCATTTAAGAAGTTGACAATTTTTCGGGTTTAAGGGAAAATAACATCAATCGGGGGAGTTATATGTATGTCTCGTTTAGGTACAACATTTTTGAATTTAGAAGTTTTAAGAAAAGAGCATTTTTTTAATCACTGTAGTTGTGAATAATTTGCTAGAATTAATTTAGGTTACTTTTTTTGAAGCAGTGTCCGTAGCTTAGTGGTTAGGTGCGTTGGCTGCCGAACGTCGTGGGTTCGAGTCCTACTCGTCCTACTACTACTTTCACGGGTACTGCCTCTTGCGAAGCACTGACAAAACTTCCAAGAGTATCATCTCTCATGAAAAAGTGCTTCTCGACTTTGCCGTTCAGAATCGGCGTTAAATTGTAGGTCCCCTCAATTCTTCTCACGCATCTAGAAAATCGTTGATGAGAGTAAGCCACTAAGGCCTTGGCTCTTCAAGAGATGTCGCGCCCCTCTATTTATTTTTTACTTTTTACTTTTTTTGAACCATTTCTTTTTTTTTTACCAAATTCATTTTTATTCATTTTCTCTCAATACTTCTTATTGCTAGATAAATAATTCAAACTAGCTTACTATCTTAAATCTTATATTTATCTTACTGGCCCCCACCGGGTGCTCTAAGAAATTCATGATCGTCTTAAAATTAGTGCCCTTCGGCCTATGAACTATAAATTGACTATAGCATTATTGTTTGTTTTTGTTAGAAAAATTAAAACAACTAACATTATATCATTTTATGTGTTCCTTACGTGCTACTTCAGATTACGTCGGCACCGCCAATCTGTCCTGTATCAGACCTTATCTATCTAAAAAGAAGAATGCCTCTGGTGGAATGAAGCCGATCAAATGTGCACTATCAAAATATTCGTCGTTCGGATATAGCGCCCCAAAGATCAAATTATTCGTCGAAGTCATAGTTCTCGCAATGTGACCCCGAACAAGTTTTATCACGAAATTGTCAACCTGTTGATCCGAACCTCGTTGGAATAGTACCTAATGCAAATAAGACGATTCCAGTGTCTGATGCAACCCGAGACAGCGCCGAAGACACTGCCTCCCATACACCCGAATCTTCTCCATTTGATATGGTGCAACGTTGAGCAACACTGGACAGTCATAAACGATGATCGGCGTATAACGACCATGTAGTAAATTACCTTCACTCTGGAGTCAAGCCGAATGCTGTAAAATAGCCGCTTCGTCAGAGCGAAGGCTCCTCTGGCCTTAGTCAGAGCAGCATCTTTATATGTCTGTCATAATGCAGATACTGGTCCAATCAGATACCGATGTACTTCGCTTCACTTTTGCTCGTTAATCGCTGTCCGTGAGGCCCAACGATGACCATCTTGAGCCAATTCTTGCGCGTAACCCTTGTTGCCCCAGCCAGCGAGGTCCAAAACATATCGCTGAATCTTATAGAAGTCACGTTGCAAGAGAATTCTAATGACCTCGACCTTTGGGGCAGTTCTGTACGCAATCAGGTCGTGGGCATACGCAATTGCCCGGATAGGGCTACCTATCAGATCGCGCGCTGGTGTAAATGCTGAAGAGGATCGGCGAATTAACCGCTCCCTGTTGAAGACCGTTTTTAATATCATAACTGGTGGTAGAAGTTATATTGCCACTCAGCTGGAGCTCAACCTTCATTTCTAACAGAAGACTTGCTTCCGTTTGCTCGGCGATTATGGCGTTTGCCAAAAAGTCGTCATTGACCGGCATGAAACCGCGGTTCTCAGATCGTCACTGCACAATATCGTTCCGTAGATAGAAGTGATGAAGTAAGGCTCTGTTTTCCAGGTCGTGATTCGGACGAATGCTAGCATTCACCTTAAACACTTGCTGAAAAGCAGCTCCCACTCTCTCCACTTTCTCCTGCGGGTCTTCGATTATAAAGAAGTCATCGTCCAAGACGGCTTCTTCAGGATCAATTTGCGGCTTCAAAAGTACGTCTCTGTTCTCTATTGTCCTCTGGAGTTTAAGACACGGAAGGTCGTTATTAATTTGAGGGAACATACTCGGGTCACTAGAATAAAGGGCTAGAATTTTCTTGTCCCAGTACAAATTAATAGATAACCTGTAGTTTTCCTTGATCAGGGTGTTGACGTTCTTATAATCGACGACTTCAATGTCCTAATCTCCAGGTCGTTCGGGTCTGTTTATCGTCTGTACAATTTTTTAAGTCTTGTCAGTAGTCCGCTTTTCTGTCTATGCAGTGCGTCTATAGTCGCGTTCCTGTAGACGTGTACCATTTCTTCTTCGGTTATTGGTGGCCGTGTTTTATTCGATTCGGCGTCGTACAGCCATACGTAACCGTAATCTTTCTTTAGAAATAATTGTAGTGGATCACACCTTTTGAATCCTAGAAATCGGTGGCCTTCAGCTTTCCAGCCGATGGAAAGTTTTCCCTTTCTTCGGACAACGTTTGCCAGCGAAAGTCCACTGTTTCAAAATTGTTCTTCGGTCTCTGGTGAATATTGGTTTGATCCATATTTCATTGACTGTTACGAAACGAAGTAGAAAATGCTTTGAAGTGATAGCTCGGTGGCGTTTCCTATCAGTTAGCACGGCAGCAGTTCATGCAGGACCTATGCAATTGCTCTTCCAAAAAACATAATTTATTCATCGACCGTCATTGCTCATTTTCTTTAAATCTGCTATCTGCCCGCAGTCTGAAAACACGACTGCGATCCGGTTCGAATTTCGACATAAGCGGTATAGGTACGCCATCAAACGGACTACTCAGTGCTTTATATACATTTTTTTTCCGCATTTCTTGAAATTCCATTTCTGTAGACAGTCATTTCCAATCCCAAGACAACGTTAGCGCATCTCGTCATGTGATTTTAAGGAATACCATTTTTTGTTTTAGATTAAAATATCGACATTTTACGTCAATCTTATTCCCCAAAACTAAGTTACAATAATCTCCAGCAAATCAACTCAATTTTAATTGTAAGACCGATCATTCAATCTACATCCCAACGGCACAACGTCCTAATCAAACGCCATTCATCAAACAAGCAACCCATGACGTTAACATTCCAAAGATAGATGACTTTTTACTGCCTTGTCAACCCTTCACAAAACAACAATAAAAACCGAACAAAAAAGGGCCAATTGATCAAGTCCTCAATCCACCATCATCCCTTTATATATTTCACAAAACTGCAATACATCCATGTATCTACTACATTTTATATAAATTCACATCCTTTATGAACTTACAAATTACCATTTGATTTAGTTCGTTACAAGGCAATCAAATCGAAATGATAAATGATGACACAGAAGTCATGGGGGAAGTAGTTTATTCTTCCAACACACATTCACAAATTCACAAATTCACAACCCCTATAAAATTACCCGGGGAAATATGGACAAAAAGGTATTCGCTTGTTGGGTTTGTATTCCATTTTTTTTTTCTGTCGACTTTTAACTCTAGAGTCAATAAAAATAAAACTATGTTGTATGTATTGTATATTACTATGACTGAGGAAAAACGTGGCTGCTTGTAATGCATGACTTAAGACCATGGTAGTTTTTGGCATGGACGTTGATACATTGTCCTTTTTGTTTTTTCTACTGGTGCTTCTGGTGATAGTGTTTTTTTTTGCGGATTTATAGCATCAACCCTCTTTTATTTTCGGTAAGCCGTGCTTTGAAAGTATGAGATACTTGCATATTATTTTATGTATAGTAGGCAAATAGAACGTTTGATGATGCTTTAATTCATATTCATTCATTCATTCATCTTTCTATTGCAACATAATTTGAACAGATGCAGATAGTTTTATTAAAACTTGGGCTTAACGTCTTCAATAGTACAAATACTTACTTCGATTGATTAGGCCTCAACTATTAGATATTTTTCTTCGTATAACAGACGTATAACTTGAGGGATTGTAACAGAATCGGATTTTATTTATGTGAAATGCGTATCAACGGCAAAAGAAAACGAAAAAATTGGAAAAGTGAGAACGGTACTGTTAGAATTTCTTCTTTTTAAATTCTTTGAAAATATTTGTTTTTTTTTTTTAATTTATTTTATGATCTTTTCGATTTGCGATCTTTTTCTCCAATAATATTTTGAAATCTAAAATCTAAATTAAAAAAAAAAAAACAAGTTCTTTTGTTAATTCTACTTCTTAATAATTATTATCGTTTGATAAGGTATATAAATCTAAAGCAATTCGTTGTCTTCGTTTTTCGTTTTCAATATAATCTAAATGTACACTTGACTCAGCGAAATTCCTTCTTCTAAAAAATGTCTGACCGGGTGGAAGAGTGAATATTTTCAAGTTTTTAAACATTAAGAAGAAGCGTGAGGCTAATTCTGGTAAAAAAAAGACGGATTTCTCACAATTTGTAGCACAATTCCACTTATTTTGGCCTGGGCTGGGCTTATCTTTCACTTGGCCCTAAAGGAAGAAGTCGCAAGGTGTTAAATCACAGGATCTCGGTGGCCAATTGTGATCATCTCTTCGAGAAATAACACGGTCCGGAAACTTTTCCCGTAAAAGATCGATGGTTTCATTGCTTGTGTGTCACGTAGCGCAGTCTTGTTGAAAGTAAACGTTGTCCAGATCAATACCATCCAATTCCGGCCATAAAAAATAATTAATCATCTCTCGATAGCGCAATCCATTGACCGTAACTGTTGCTCCAGTTTCATTTTCGAAAAAGTAAGGTCCAATGACCCCGCCGGACCATAAACCGCACCAAACAGTCGCGCTTTGAGGATGGAGAGGCTTTTCAACAATAACTCTTGGGTTTTCCGAGCCCCAGATGCGACAGTTTTGCTTGTTGACGTAGCCTCCGAGGTGGAAATGGGCCTCATCAGTCTAGATGATTTTTCGATGAAATTCCAGATCATTTTCATGCATTTCAAGAACCCAATCAGCAAAGACACGACGTTGTTGATGATCAGTAGGCTTGAGTTCTTGTGTTAACTGAACTTTATAAGCGTTAAGACCCAAGTCCTTATGCAAAATACGGTGTAATGACGTTTGTGGAATTCCTAATTCCAAAGAACGACGAGGAATGGACAAACCTGTCTTAAACACTTTGGGCTACAACAGCAATATTCTCAGTTGTTCTTGAGTGACGTGCACGGGTTTTATTCTTTACATCACTAACTTGTCTCAACAGCTCGAATTTATACACCAATTTCTGTATTGCGGTCCGACAAGGTGTTTCACGACGACCCAAAAATGTTTTAGTTTTACGAACCGTCTCTGCCAAATATTCACCATTTGTATAGTGAATATTAATAATTTCAATGCGTTGTTGAAGCATGTATCGTTTCGTTTATATAAATGGCGTAGTTTCTACAGCTACCAAAATAGCGGGCTATTGAAAATAACACCTCCTATTGGAAAACCCTTTAGATTGGTGCTATAGTCTCATTCAGTAGTTAGTAGCAGAGGCGATTAAAGTAGAATAGTTACTAGTTTACATACAATATTTTCAGAAGGGAGTGAGTGTGAATTGTTTAAATAAACTTGAATTCCGTATGAGAAAGTATATTTTAACCATTACCATTAATACGACGAATTTATAGTGAGCACGAGCATGTTCGTTGTTCGGGGTAAGTAAGCTATCAGCGCGATAGTACCTACTGCTGCTTTTGATGACTACGGACAACAACCACAGCCTTTCAACCACTTTAAGGCTGTATTTTACATTGTTTTTAGACCGGTTTAAAGAGGTTGGAGCAAGTATATCAATCTCTGTTTATAAGCAAAAAGGAATGAATAGAGGAATGATTTTGAATCCTATATCGAACCATACCCATGCAAATTAGAATGGAACTGACCAACGAACAGGAAGAATTTCTTGCAGAAGTCACGATACAGTATCTGTTTTTGGCGAAATAAACTAAGTTTTCTTTAAATCTTTTCCTGCTTCTCCTAAATTTAATGGTTCTGGATTGCTGGCGGAATTTAGCTCGTTATCGCCATTATACAGCTTGGAAAAGTGTTATTTCCATATCCTCAGCACTGACTGTGAGTCCACTACGATGTTCCCACGATGGTCGTACAGGCTTCGGTTCGGGGTGTACAAGCCCTCGAGGTTTGTTTCACTTTTTTATAAGACTTTCGAACCTCGTTCCTGTTGTGACATCCCTCTATCTCCTCGGTAGCGCACTTCTCATGCTCCCTTTTTTTCTTTCTGAGAAGTTTATGCTCCTCTCTCCTTTTCTGCTCGTAGAGCTCACGAGCTGATCGTGTCCTTCTTTCCAGTTCCGCTTCTTATTAAGCAGCATGTGCTCGCCGGCACTAAAAGTCAAACCAGGAGTTTCATTGTGGTGGCCGTGTAAGCCCTAGCACTTCAGAGGCGACATCTCTGATGGTTGCCCCTGGTTCTCTATATTTTGTGCTGGCAGCGAGGAACTTCGGAGGAGATTTTCGGAGACATGATCGGGGATCTAGAAATCTCTTGCGATTATAGCCGTTTGACGTCGAATTTTCTGCTAGCATTTTCACGTGTTGGGCATTCGTACCTTGGCTACAACAAAGTCAAAAAGGTCCGAGTCAATAATGTTGGGACCTCGGAATTTGCGAACATCTTGCACGCTAGAGAAGTGAAGTACGTCGATCGCAATGTGATCGATTTGGTTAGCGGTTGAATGATCAAGAGATTTCCATGACCCCTTGTGAATACCAAGTTGTGGGAATCGCGTACTTGCTACCATTACGTCTCACCCCGCAGCGAAGCCGATTAGCCTAAATCCGTTATCGGAGGAGGTGGTGCCATGAAGGCTGTGTCGTCCAATTATTTCACTAAAGATTTCTTCTCTATCCAGCTTAGCATTAAGGACCAAGGACAATTTCAATTAGAGAAGCTCATTGAACTTGTCCTTGGACTCTTCATCCTTTTCCTCAGTGGGGTCGTGAGCGCAGATGAGGCTTATGTTGGTGAATTCAGCCTTGATGCGGATGGTCATGATGCGCTTATTTTTTCTCCTTAGTCGGGTCCCAACTAAAATCCGCATCCAAATAGACGCTGTCGCCGTAGTAGACATCACATCAGTTGTTCATTTTACGTAGATCCGGAGCATCCCATCGCATTTCTTGAATAGCGGTTATATCTGCTTTATAGCAGTCAAGGGCTTCCGCTAGTTGTTCGGCAGCACGTGGTTGGTTAAGGGACCTAATATTCCAAGTGCAAAACCAAAATTCGTTGTCCTGAAATAGTTTGCGTGGATTGTCATCATTAATTTCGTCCGTATCGAAGGCTTACTGGTGGTTTGGAACCATATTTTCTTTATGTGGCCGGGCAGTCAACCCGAAGTACGACCCTCAACCTGGAAGGCCAGGCCTTTAGTGAAACTCTCAGACGAATGAGCCGGCCAAACTACTCCTTATAGGCCTATGCTACGAATATGTCGTAGTAGGCCTTTAAGGTGTTCACTAAGTAGTTCATCCTGACTGTAACTCTTAACGCCACCGTTGATTCCATATTGGGAGTTATTACGCGGCCGCCTGTTGAAAAGGAGGCAAGCCTTAGTGGACGCATACCTCCTCCCTCGCTCTCTCTTTGCTACCGCCAACAACTTCCCGCTGGGGTTGGAACCCAATCTTCGGTTGAGGTACTAGGCATCCGATGTTCACTGCCGGGAGATGGAGGGTAGGAGTTGATAGACAGAGCTTGCTGTGGACGTTTGTGTCCTCTTGAATGCACTGTGTCTGCCCTTCGAACACAACCAATTATGTGTATATTAAAAATTATTTTCTCCAACAAATATTAATTCTATTTAACATACCAGCTTTGTTTCTCAAATAACAATAATATAATAATATTTTAATAATGTTAACTTATTCCAGCATCACAAGGTCTGAAACATCAAACAAAACTTTTATGTCTGAACCCCGAGTGTAAATCATGTTTGCTATGTTTTATCGTCGTTTTTTAATTACGCGCATATCTTCTAATTTCCTGCCGCTCTTTATGTTATCAGTAGAGAGCTAGAATCGCTCATTAAAATCTAATTTAACGATTGTTAACTCAACGTCTTTGCTGCTTTTAAGAAATATTTCACACCAGCTCAATAAAACGGCAATGAAATCGAGAAAGACTTATTGTCCGTGAAATCGTAACCCGGAATGAATTAGTTTTAAAGCAAGAACTCGTGAAGATCGTAAATGAATTTGATATATTTTTTTATGAACCGCTTTGGCGGTAATTTGTTCCGACCTCTTAAGGTTTTAAATAAAGGCACAACCACCGCTCAGTGAAAGGATATGAAGTCAAGTCAGTCATGTTCCCGACTTCAGCTGTTTCAAGTGGTTTCGTGTGATGCCTAAATCAGTTGGACAAATTAACTCATAAGATGCGCATATTGAATGACGCAACAGTGTGGTCGTTTCGATAGGGATAAGGCAATTGAAATTTACATGATTGCTTTAAATGATGTTTGGTTTGTTCAGGAAGGGCAAGGACATGTGTTTTTCTTGTTTGTAACTTGAGGATGTACACGATAATTGAGGACCACACAAGGGGTCATGATGTGAGGTTATTTCAAGTGCCTTATGATGGAATCTTGTTCACTTAACCACAAATCTATACTCTTCGATCAGTAAGAATGAAGCAATTATAGAGTAATCTTCTTAATTTTTATCTAAATGGGAATCTCCAAAAAAGGATCTTAAAAAGAAATTTTAAGAAATTACTCTGAGTCAATATTTTGCCCCAAAATTAAAATATAAGGAAGCAGATTTGCTTGTCTCCTCATTTTCTCGGCAATAAACCGATTTAGTACCAAATACATCTTATAAAAAAATATCCCACCCAACAGGACAGGGAACAAGACAAACAAGAAATAAAAGAAAATTCCAATTTGGCGCTTGTCATTCTCAATTTCATAATTTCCATATTTTTATGTGAATCTCATAAAAAACGCCATCAGCTCAAATTGTCTCCGTAAAACTTTAACAACCCTCCAGACTTTCTGTTGGTTGGTATTCTTCACCAACAAGGGTAGATTTTATGATTAAACACCCACCATTGTCAGCACCATCAAGTCAAAGAGCTTCAGGGTCACGTCTTCCATTATTTCCCCGCAGACTTTTGTTGCTTTTTGTTATTGTGTTTTTCCACAATGGGTGTACGATAAGCTAAATGACAGGGTGTGCAGCAGCAGCATCAGCTCTGCTACAGCAAACAAGCATCCAACTTAAACACACAAGTTGTATACAAATGCGGGGGGATAAATCATCTCAATCATCACGTTCAATTACTCCCGAGGGTGGATTTACTGGTAACTGGGCGGGGATGTAATGATTTGTTGTAAAAGAAAGAAAGAAAGCGAACAAAATGGTTCACCAGTTAAGCGACTTGAGAGTGTCGTTTTATTTATGATGCGGCGACGTGTTTCGGTGTGTTTTTTGTGTGTCACGTCACCATTTCTAAGTGACATTCAACTCGGTATGCGGGTGTGGGTTTCAGCGTTGTGTGAGTTTAACATGCAGTCAATTAAAATTATAACTGTAAGTGGATCATGTTAAGGGTAATGAATATGTTAAAGAAAAAAGAGTGAGTACTCATTACATGAATACAAGCTCGTCTTGGTCCACATTGTTTACTATTGTGCATTTATAATTTGTTGTTGCGTCTCCCTTCCCCGATAAACTTTGTTCGTCTTGGCTAAATCGGTTTTTGCCCTGTAGGTACTCTACCGTCATGCAAACAGGACCACAAATCAGGCGAAGATTTTCACATCAAAGTGTCTCAAACCCGTTTCATCAAATGCCACTCGAATGAGGAATTTTCATTTAAAACCCTTTGTTATCCAGACAACCAGAAGAAAACTTAACGTTATTCCGAACCATGAATAGCTTGAGTTCTTCGATGGGATACCAAAAATAGACTTTACGTTATAAAGCTTATGTGTCTAAGGACACTTTGGTGCATAGTTATTGACTTGATAGGAGATGGCAATTTGAAAGCTGAGGATTTTTTTTGTCAAAGTCTATGGTAGAGTATTGGGAACTTTTCTTGTGTGGTGGCTTGCTACAACGGACTTATCGGGTTCCTGACGGGAATACTCTTTTGCGTCAAAATTCCTACAGATTAGCCGGGTCACACTTTCTGTTGCTGAGTTATTTATTTCTTCCCTATCGGCAAAGTATATGTTATGGTGGAACTACAATAAGACAATAAGATATTATTTGCAGTTTTCATATCAATTACTTACATCTATAAAAATTTATCAACATTACGGACAGAGAACGTAGATATTTTGGAATGCACGACCGAGAATGGAAAGAACATCGTGCTTCAATCTCAAGGAACAGCTGCTCAAATAGTTAAATCATAACCATGATGCAATTTACTCGATAAGCATGCGATGTTTCAATGTCCAGTAACCGGTGAAAGATCTTACACCATAAAGGATGAGTCAAGTTGTGGATATATCGTTTCCAACCCATTTTGTCAGGCAATCCGACACCCCCAGATTACCACAACCATAAATCCCCCCGTTTAGCGAAGAACAGCTTAAAATTTCCGCAGACGAGATGCGCCGAAAAACAAAAAAATGTGCACGACTGGGTCGTACCAACTTGTTCCTGGTATTCCAAAACTTAACATCAGTGTTTTGAAAAAAAAAAAAAATGCCGAGGAAGTTTAAAAATAATCGTACGAACTGTCTTTGAAAAAAATTAAACTTTTGTTTTTTGGCCAAAAAATTGTATAGTTGCGCTGAACGAATATGGTTGTGTATAAGCTTGTACAAAGTTAGGAAATATTGCGACATTACTTTGAAAATCATGGTAATGTTGCAGAATGTGTGCGAAAATTGCGTACGGATTTTGGAAGAAGAGAAGCACTGTCAGCTCCGTATGTTCGTTATCTTGTGAAAAAGGGAATGAAACTGGCATCCTCATCGATAAACCAAAGCGTGAAAAGCCAAAAATAGTGCGTACCACCCGAGAATATTGCTGCTGGGACAGAAAATGTGCCTAAAGCGCCATCAACATCAATTCACCGTCATTCTCAACAATTGAACATTTCGGAAACATAATTGAGACGAATTTTGCATAAAGACCTTGGTATGACGCCATATATAAATTCCAATTGGTTCAGGAGTTGAAGCCAAATGACCGCACCCAATGCATTTTCGCTTTGTTAAGTGGGCCTGCGATCGACTTAGAGAAGATGCTGATTTTGCCAAATAAAAATCATCTTTACAGATGAAGCTCATTTAGATCTTGGCGGGTATGTAAACAGGCAAAATCGTGGCAATTGGGGCACAGAAAACCCGCACACATGCATTGAAAAGCCGATACACCCATAACGAGTCACTGTTTGGTGCGGATTTTGGTCCAGACAACATATTTGGTTTCAACAGGACGGCGCTACTTGCCACACTCTCGATATTTTGCATTAAAAAAAAAAGTTATTTGGCGGACCCTATATATGTCGCAATTAAAAAACGAGTTTCCATACGATCATCGACTTCAACATTTGAATTGAGGTTAGAAGAAGAATGACTCAGTAACATGAAGCTCAGCTTTTGAGAACAGATACGTCCGGTCTCAGAACTCGCATACAAAGTCACATACCACCTGTCCCGGCTGATGGTGAATGTTGTTGCACCATTCGCAAGCAAATGGAAGCTTTTATCATAATACGAACAGACGATGCCTACCACACAGTGTTCGAGCGTATTAGATGGGAATCGGAGAAATATCAGACAGGATAACATATTTGAGAAAATGCTGGAAGACAATAGAGCGGTGGATACTAATAAGCACATATCTGACGTAGATTTCGAAAAGAAAGAATCAAGAGGAACTAGTTGAGCAAAGACAGCCCACAACCTAGACCGCCCCTTTTAGGGAAATGCGCTAGTGGTCCCGAGGAGGGAGATGAGAGAGACTCCTTGGAGTTTTAGTCGGTAAGATAAGGTTGGCAGGGACTTTACTTGCGTAAAGCATTTCTCAAAAAAAAAATAAAAAATATATATTATCCACTGAACGTAACCAGAGAGGGAATCGAATAAGAACCAATTTCTTGGAGCAGAATATAAATTCTGATATCGATTTACCCATCCAGGTATCTCCGACTCGACTAAGGCCCATTTGCTGAATCAGAACATAAATTTATGTTCAACTTAAAGTTTTCATTTTTATATGGGACGTTCCGGCATTCGATAAGTACTACATAAATTCTCCATACTAAAGATGAACTTTATGTAGAACACAAATATATGTTCAGAATTAGCAAATGGACCTAAGTACGCTACAAGGACATCCGACGAGAATTTGGCTTGGGTCTAGACTACCGTCTAAGAAATGTAACTACAATTTGAATATAGGGTGAAATTCGCTTTGGAATCTTCTGAGTTAACAAAAAAAAAAAAAAAGTAGTTTCTCCGAATGTACAAAAATAAATGGGTGCCGCAAAGGCAATGCGCTCCTGGTAATTCCAAGAGATGCCCTTTGTGCTTTTCAAAGTTTCTCAATCATTTGAGGATTTTAAACAGTCCGTTTTGCAATGCCTGACACTTATATGGTGCTCTATATTGATCTCGTGAAGTATATAGAAAACGCTTGGTAAAGGACTTTGGTGCAAGGGCGAAATATTTATGAAAAAGGGTAAGCAATTTAGATTTGAGGTATCCCAACGGGACTTCAAATGGCCTAAGTGTGTGTTCAAATGAACCGGAAAAAAAACAAAATTGAGAAAAAGACATATATTGGAACTCATATAACGTCTGAGATATGCGCCGTTGGGGAAAGTTGACGTCAAAAACCTTAGAGATCCGCTATCCTGACGGCTGAATTCATATACACGAAGTAATACTACTGAAGAAGTTTTAAAAGTGTAGCTGCCAAGCTGTTCAAAGCAGCACGCGACGAGCTAAATAGAAGCATGCACCAAATCAACTGTAAGATATTTTCAGAGGAATTAATGCCCGATGAATGGAACATCAGCATTGTTTGCCCGATCCTGAAAAAGGGAGATCCTCTAAACTACGCCAACTAGAGAGGAATCAGTCTACTTAAAATCGCCTACAAGATCCTCTCTTACGTAATATGTGAACGTCTGAAGCCCTTCGTCAACAATCTGATTGGTCCTTATCAATATGGCTTCAGACCAGGAAAGTCAACCATCGACCAAATTTTCGCGTTGATGCAGATCCTTGAAAAAACCTATGAACTCCAAATCGATACCCACCAACTTTTCATCGATTTTAAGGCTGCGTTGCGTATGACAGGATGTACAGACTGAACTGTATAAAGCTATGTCTAGTTTTGGCCAAGCTCGTTCGCTTGTGCAAAATGACGATGGAAAACTCACGCTGCTCCATCAAGGATGGCTACGAGCTAACGGAATCTTTCGACGTCAAAAAAGGATTCAGACAAGGCGATTTCGTGCGATTTCCTTAACATCGTTCTTAAGAAGATAGTGCAGAACTCCACCGTCAACACCAGAGACATTATCTTCAAAAATCTGTTCAACTTCTCGCGTACGCTGATGATATTGATGTAACGGGAAGAACACAGCGTGATGTCAATAGCGCCTTTGTGAGAATTGAGATAGAAGCGGCAAAAATGGGTTTAGCGGTAAATAAGCGGAAAACCGAAGTATATGCTGTTTTCGAGGAAGGACACCCAACATCGTCGACTCGGACAGAACGTCGCAATAGACGCATACAACTTCGAGGTAATAGAGGAGTTTGTCTACCTGGACTCCGCGATAAACACGGGCAGTAACACCAGCACCGAGATCAGACGGAGAATAACTCTTGCTAAACGCTGTTTCTTTGGGCTAACAAAGCAATTGAGTGGAAAAGCCCTCTCCCGAGCAACTAAGGTAAACTTAGTCAACACCCTCATCATCCCAGTCCTGCTGTATGGTGCAGAAGCTTGAACCTTGACAAAATCGGATGAAAGTGCCTTAGGCTGTTTCGAGAGGTAAGTTCTTCGGGTCATCTTTGGCCACGTGTGCATTGAAGAGGAATGGCGAAGAAGATATAACAGCAAACTTTACGGGTTGTACAACGACATGAACCTAGCCAGAAGGGTCAAGGTCAAGAGACTCAGATGGCTTGGTCATTTAGAGCGGATGGACACCAATGCTCCGGCCCAGAAACCCTTTGACACTATTCCTAGGAGACCTAGAAGGAGAGGAAGACCGCGACTCAGGTGGCGCACACAAGTGGAAGAGGACCTCAATCAACTTGGAGTGCAAAACTGGAGACAGCTACCTAGGGACCCTGTAATATAAAAATGACTTTAAATTCTGAGTCCATGTACCGTCCAAACCTTTTTGTATCAATTAAAATTGTTCCCACGGCAATCACCAAATGTTTCAAAACCTCAACTTAAACAAACTCCTCAACGACAAGCACTTGCGTGGAACATGTAGATTTATATCATTAGTACCAGTGCAGACAAAATGAGGATTTTATCCTTCAAGCAACCAAATTCCAGCTCCCCACATGTTTATTTTTTTTTTCCTGCAGCCCTTATCCACTTTGCATTATGCTTCTTAATCCTTCTTCAAATTAGATTAACAGAAAGGAACATCGCCCCTAAAAAAATTACTTATTAATGAATGCCAAGCCAGGACGTTTAAAAGTACACAACAACTTCCCACTACACATTCATGCCGCAATGTCGAGAGGATAAACTGTAACAATGCAACAGCAACAAAATAAATGCTGTAAGGAGCCGCTAGCCCTTCATATCTGATGCGAGACATAATTTAGTGTTTTATTTTTTTTTTTGCATTGAGGCCGAAAGAGAAACGAGTGCAAATATGTAGAACGGCTGTTTCAGCAGCGTTCACTACCAATTTTTGCTGGCGTGCACAACAGGGACGCGCGAAATTAAGAGCCAATTTGCACGAAGATAAATGACCCGACATTAAACACGCTGACCAGTTGTCAGCAGGTTGCAGCCAGTGAGTGTGTTGGAGAAGTCTCTGGAATTTCAGGATGATTTTAAAGAACAAAATGGCAGTTGTTCTTTCTTAATTCGAATAAATATTTGGGTACTGCGAGATGATTGGCAATCTGCACATTCGCGTTCGAATCAAAAGAATTAATTGGCAACTCTTTTAATTATTCAGTATAGAGATTTCCAATTTGTCAACTTGGTTACCCTAATCAAAAAGAAACCAACACCGTTGACCTGACGAGGGCCTTCGGAATCCATACCCCAACAAATATTGATTATAAATTTAAAAACTAATAACAGTTCGTGTCAAATTGAGTACTTTACGATGCAAGTCAGACAAGGCTTAGCCTTTGGGGCCGAGCTAAGTGACATGACACTTTTAAATGTTACTGCAACCATGTGAGATCGCAGTCCTTACAATCCTACGAACAAGAGAGTGATTTATTTAAATTTGTCTGGTGTCAAATTGCCACTTCGAGATGCTCGGAGGAGCACAATTATTATAGCACATGGTTCAAATGCATGGCGACGACTTCTTGTAAGGGGTCTTCTTTCCATGTACGCTTCGATTTATCTTAATTCATGTGCTCGCATGACCAAGCTGTCAACCAAATCCTACGACTCGTAAAGTGATTAGGCGTCCTCTAGATACAGGGATGGAAAATTATTATTGGACGTAATAAATAAGCCTCTAGTTATGTTTTTAAATCAACAGTGGACACTTTTTTAAGGGCCTTTGATTTTGTTTGGTGAAAAGATAGAAGGTTTAAGGATGGTACTATCAAGGTCAACAACTTATCAATAGAGCGTATCTGGCTTGATGTTGGAATTGAGTTGTGACTAATTGGTTCCTAGATGGGACACTTTGGATTCTGATACAGTGAATTAGAAACGTATTGAAAAATTCTCATAACCTCTTACACCTTGAACTTGAGATAAAACTATCAATTTTCAAAAATATTTATACAGTGGAAAAGTTCTATTAAAGTCAGGTTTCTCAAGAGAAATAAGAGAAACATAATTCTTGATTTAATTGGACAAGACAAATTTGGTTTTTTATTGATAAGCGGAGACTTAGGGTTTGTTTACATTTAGCTCTTAAACAATGGTGGATGTTTGGAATTTTGGATGCTGTTGAGACAATTAGATCCTGAGGGTCAATTGTGATACTATTATGGAAAGTTACTTATGGAAGATTTGAGACCATTTAGTACTTTTTATAAACTGTGAGAGACATCTTCAGTCGATCGTTGCCAGTTCACTAGTATTGTCGAAGAAGTTACCGAGAATGATATTCTTTCTGTTCGAGAGTGGCGGACATGAACAGAGGAGTTCTTGGACTGTTTCTTCTTCCTTGTCGTCCATACGGTTTCTACAGAAGCCATTCTACTCTAGACCTCCAGTCGCATAGCATGTATCCCTATGAGGCAGTGTGCTGTTATGACTCCAATTGTATAGCTTATGTTTTGTATGCTTAGGAACAACAAGCATTTTGACCGCTTCAGGTCTAAGCTTGGCCATACATATATGTTTTGTTGCTAAACAGTTAGTGCCCTATGACCATCTAGTTAAAGCGCTCTAAGGACTTATTATCTCAAAGCAGATTTCATATTAGCTCCTTAATAGGTGTCCTTCCGGGATACTGTCTTATAAAAATATACGCTATACGACTTGGTGTACCTTCAAATGACTTCTGCAGGAGCGGTATGACGATGAAGAAGAGGAAACAATCTCTCACCTTCTCTGCACATGCCCTGCTCTTTCACTAAGACGCAAACTTCATTTAAGAGAATACTTTTATGATAATCCTATAGTGAACTAGCTAATAAGGATATCAAATATTTTCTTCGCCTAATAAAAAGCTCAAAATGGTTCGACTACTAAAATGTAATTCTCTAGATGCACGTGGTATCACAATGGGCCTTTTCTTTTGGTTTAAGTGTGCGGATTTTGTATCCGCAGCCACTTTAACCTAACCTAGGCATAAAAATGTTGTAATTCTATAATCAACTCAACATTAAAAAATATTCTTCTAGTGAGCCTTTTAAATTGAATGTTCATAGAAAAATTTTTCTTAATTTTCATAAAATAATTTTTTCATTCGTCAAAACGTCACTAAATCAACATTAAAATATTCCTTCGTTTTTGTTCTCGAAAGAAACCTCCAGAACAACAGGTTATGGAAACAGACGGCAAAGAAGTGAAATTAATTTTAATTTGAAGACCTTGCGTAATTTCTTTCAAGGATATTTGTTTTCATGAATACCTTTTACGTCGTCAATAATTTTTCTTTTTGAATTATTTTCGTAAGTTTGCATTTGTTGCATTTTCGGCGAAATAGTTTGCTGACAAAATGTCGTCAGAAAAATGTTTTTTGAACTCCATAGGAAATTCGCAATGGAAACAATCAAATTTGTTGAAAGCTATTGAAGGTACTGAAACAAATACTGGAATATTTTCAACAGCGAAAACGGCTCTGGTCATGGCGATACATTCAGACAATTATGTTCACATTCAGGATTACAAAACTTCTAAGGAAGTTTGAGATCAGCTCTCAAGATTTTTTGAAGATAAGGGCAGTTTTCGAAGAATGGTTGGTTGCAAGGTTGAAGAATTGTGATTCCATGAGTAAGTATATTGAACCTATTGTAATTGCGGCTCAGCGGCTAAATTCGATTGGATTTATAGAAATGACTATAAATGGTTAGCAAAATTTATTCATAATGGATTACCAGAGAAATAAGATTGAATGATAATGGTACTTGACAGAAGTGAAACAATAATGACGAGTGACGCAACTAAGACCAAATTGTTGCAAGAAAATAGGAGTGAAGGTGTGGGCGGTAACTTTTTTATTAAAGACTTCAAATTAAAAGCCATAAAAATCAAAGGGACAATAATAGCATTTGGTGCTATAGCTGTAGTAAAAAAGGGAAATGATGAAATGAATTTATAAGTCTCCTGATTGCCCAGATACAAAAAGAGATGACTAAAGTTCAAAGAAAGAAGATTCTGGTAGAAAACTTGGTGCAACATTCAGGGAGGTAGTTTTGAGTGGTTATTTTAATAAAGGCGATTGGTTCATAGATTCCAGTGAAACACGATACCTAACTATGAACCGAAATTTGATTTTTCATCCACAAAATCCACAAATTCAATTAATTACTGTAGCGAATAACAGGAAGATTAAAGTTGACACCCGCGGATCAGTGCGATTATTGGTTGATGTGAAGGGAAACCCAAATAACAACGGTGTAACCAATGCTTTATGTATTCCGGACGGACATAACTACGAATCTACTTTCGATTAGTCAGATAGCCAAGCATGGAAACAGGGTAAAGTTTTTCCCAGATCGATGTAAAATCCGAAATCAAAACGTAAATTCGATCTCAACGTCAACAATGAGTGGCTACATCGTGGTTGCAGCCTGTGATAGTTCCGAAATGAAATCCGGTGCAGTTGATGGTGTATCATTTGTAGACGTCAAACGTCAACACTTCGCAACTAAACAGCCTTGCCGAAAGAACTATTCGGACTTTGGTGGAATTAGCAAAGTGCATGTTGCAAGATTTGCAAGTTGCAAGAAATTTGTCATACAAAATAAGAGCTGGGAATAGCGCTTTATTTGAAGAATCGTTCAGTTTCAAGGGTCTTAAATGTTAAGAAACCTTTTGAAATTTGGACTGGAACGAAACGAAACCTGCAGCACCTTCGAATTTTAAGATCTCGTACAATGGTGCACATACCTCATGAAAAACGAACGAAACTCGACGCTAAATCAACCGAATTATTCTTTATTCGATACAATGATGGTTTGATACCGATTTTAGAGCTGTAAACAGTCGCGATGTTACTTTTTTGGAATCAGGTAATCAAAACGATCTTTAAAGTGTTTTTTACGTCATGATTCGAACGGAATTCAAGAAAATCAATCCGATGGGACATTGGTACCAACGCAAGATATTTCAACTGGTAAGGCGTTGAATACAGTAGACATATCTGATGATGGGCGAGCAAATTCTAAAGTGAGTGATTTCTCTATTTTAAGCCTGTTCATTGTTAAAATTGTGGAAGAGTCCTTTTTTGTCCGGCAAGTGGATCCGTTGTCGAATTGGCCTCGGCCTAATAATTCAGCAGTACCTACACCTACAGTTCTTTGGCCATTTCGGCCTGTTTCGGCCCATGGTACATCAACCTTCTTTGGAGTACGTCCAGTGGCTGATGTTCACATTTTTTATTATTCCTTGGTCTCTGGTTTGTACCGGAGTATCATCTTGCATAAACCCTTTCGGATTGTGCTTTAACAGATTTAAACACTGCCCACTGAAGTGGTCTCACGGTTGTTTTTTTATTGTCCAAAGTGAAGATGATGCACTTATCAGGAATATTGATTTCATGCAGGATATGACCTACTCAATGTTTTGAAATTCCTTCTCTCTCAGTTATCTCGCAAACCTTCAATCGGTCTGCTAATTCTAGATCGTGGATTGTTGTCATCCTCTTTTGAACCTTTCTCCAGGGCACCTGTGAGTGTCTCATCAAAAATCGGCTTGTGACCACGTTGAAACTCATAGCTTTTGAAGGAGAATGAGCCATCATTCCCAGCATCAAACCTCTCGCTGATTTCGCTGCTCCATTTCCCTTCTTGAAACAAGTTTCGAATCAATCACAGTAATATAGAAGGGAACGAAATAGTAAATGAACTAGCCAGGAAAGGGTCAGAAGCAGATACAAGTAGTAGCGAGCATTCTGATAATGGACCACTCGTCACGACTGGGGTACTCAAGAGGAAGATAGACCTTAAATCAAAAGAGATACTCAATAACTCCTGGAAATCCAGGGACGATTGCGTAATCTCTAGAAGTTTATGTCCTAACATTAATGAAAAGGAAACTCGGTATATTTTATCACTGAGTAAAAGGAACATTAAAATCCTGATACCTAGGTGGAGGAAATAGAAACCATTAAACACCTGCTCTGTGACTGTCCGAACCTCCAAACTAACCGACTCTGTCATTTCGGGAACAGGTTTGTTGCGGAACTGGATGATCTAGCACAGGTCTCAATGGCAAACATGAGGAAATTTATAGATAGCACATGCTGGTGCTTTAATGAGCGGTCTACGTTAATCGACAACTTTGAATAACATCGATGCTAACTTGTATTTTAATAGGCGCCCCCGTGTATGCAACAGTTCACGCTGTGCACACCCCTTATAGCCTTACCTAACCTAACCTAACCTAACTCACCGATGTTGTCTTTTTTAAATGTTTCTAAAATCCAAGAAGTGCTATGAGTCTGTACTACACGACTTTTCCTATACTAGCGCCTTTGGTGAGGCGGTGAGGCTAGGTACATATGGCACCAAATTTGCATTTTAAAAATTTCGAACTATTCGTTTTGTTCAAATTTAAAGAAAGGAAACGTTCAATATAAGACCCTCTACGAGAGTCAGTGTGTCCGTCTTATAAGCTTTCTCTGCAAGTTTTTCAACATTCCACTCTCCATAACGCCAAATCCCGTCTTCATTTAACCCAACTCATGCTGTGCTAATACCCCCATTTCGATAATTTTCAGAGTTAATTAAAAAATACTTAACAAATCCCCAGTAATTAACGACATCCACAAAATTATAAATTTCAAGCTTAAAAACAAACCCCAGGCTTTTATTTAAATACTTAAAATGCAAATTCTATTGCACAAACCTCCAATTAAGGCAAATGTCAAGTTGTCCATCGTCTCCTCGCCATCAAGTCGACTTCATTGAGCTCTGACGTTTATGTCGTACGTTTTGTCGTAAGTTCTAACGAATATCAAAATATCAAAGTGATATTAATTAACCGATTAAGTGAAAGAGAATTTAAAAAAAAGTTTCAAATAATTTATTCACATTTTTGTTTTATTCATTTTAATTTTTGTCCTCCAGGTGGTGTTGGTGATGGTGACGAAGACGCTGAAAAACAGAAAAATCATCGTCAGCAGAGCAGTCAAGTAGTTGAAGAGCGAGTCACAGCAGCAAACAACACTCTTTCCAGGAACTCTGCTCGCCAGCTGAATTTTAAATTCATTATCCAACCCGCACAAACATTATATTGCTGGCTGTTCCAGTCGCTGTGTCTTATTTTCATAATGACTTTTAATGAATAAATCACTCAAGATACGATCTCTTAATAATGTCCATTAAAACCATTCAAACCGCAAACCGTGGTCGAGATACTCAGATAGGTTCCAGCAACATTAACTGCGAGGGCTCCAACTCCAACACACATCACTACATCACTGGCTATAGCACCTCAATTCACTGCACCGCACTCGCTACCGCATCATCATCATCACCAAAACGCAGTTCCACGCATGCGCGCGCGCTTATTGTAATTACGCGCTAACAGCGATAGACCTTGCGCACGCAGTGGACTTGTTTGCATTGCGTTCGTGGGAGAGAGGGCAGCACCGGCAGCCGGGGTTAAGTCAAGTAATCCATGCTATCGCTGATGATGTCTCCATTGAGGGAGCGCTTAAAATTCACCTCACAGCATTCAAAGTGATTGCACATAATGGCCATCAATTAAAGCTCATGTTCATGTCCTCAACCACCATACCACCACACCACCGTCCAATGTCCAACCGCTATTCATGACACTCCGCACCGCCGCGCCGCGACGACGTTGCCATTCCAAAACGTTGCGTCTTCGAAGATAAGACGCACAAAGCCTATGTTAAAATCACTGTCAGGCCATCTACAATTAATAACTCACTCGAAAGCTGAACAACAAATTAAATGATTTTAATGCCATCGAGTAATATATATTTGGCCAGCGAAAACTCTCGCTTGACAATCTGGGAAAATAGCTCTTCCCAGCCAACTTGGCTACAGTGTCCATTTGGTATTGCACTGATGACGACAATGGGATTGAGTTTCTTTTATTTTACGTCTTTTGTTTTTGTGGTTTTTGAGGAATTGTGAGTCTCCTCAGGGCGGGCGGTCGCACAGTCTGAGCTATAAGCGGAGCCACAAGAAGTTGAGGAAATTTGCATTTTGAGAAGATTAATTGCACAGATACGATGTGGAAACGGATGACACAAGGCAATAAATGTGCCATATTGGTGCATAAATGCAAATTATCCCATTTCGCAGAAGCGAGGAAATTCATGAACCTTTCTGAAGGACGATCGATGGCTCAAAGCGACGCACAGTTTAGGTTTGTATACTTTTTTTTTGACTGATATGATGAGGGAAACCTACAAAGGGGTAGACAAAATTCAAGTTTTTTCTTAATTTCCCTTCTAAACTGCAGTAATAAAATGTTAAGTACGAAACAAAAGAGTTGACGTTAGAACTCGAAAATACTCTAGAGCCTAAGATTCTTTCATTTTTAAACGCCAATTTGAAGATAACGTTTATGGTTGGCCTTATAAGTCTGTTTATAGCCGTTTAATTAATTTTCATCTTTGATAGCCGAGGAAATTGATACCAATTAGTTTCTCTTATTTCAAATCGCGGCAAGCAGTCTTGGAGTGTAGAGAGCACCCACGGTTTAAGTCATAACTCAACACATCCCTCGGAATGATAAACGCACTCACTGGTTACAACAACAAACCATTTACCTGCGAGTTGCCATAAATCCCTCAATCGAAACTCAATAGAACCACTTAATTGCTCAATTAAAAAAGAGAAAATTTTAAAGTCATTTCATAGAAATGCGCCGCACTGGTCGTTCGTCATAAGTCATAACAAATTTTATGTTTCGCCCAAACGTCGTTTAACATAATAATTGTCTGTCTTATTCGGGAACTGATTGTTTGTTTTTTTTTTTTATTACTGGCCATAAGTCAAAATGCTTTGAAAATTGAGGCTTCCTTTGAATAAAAGAATGACTTAATGGCTTAAGCGGAGCTGTTGTAAATTCTATCACAAAAAGACGACTTCACCCACGAAATATACGATTTGGAGAATTTATGCTTTATTTGAAATTTATTGTTTTTGCGTTCGATTTGGGTCGGGAAACATCTTCATTTCAATTGTAGTAAAAATGTCTACCTTATAAATGCGTTGATAATGGCTCAACGTTTAACTAATAAACGCACTGAATTTTATTTATATTTCGGAGCCTTTGATGTTTACAATTTGAATGTAGAAGATCGGAGAGTCGGAGAGTCCAATTCACGGAACTTCAACCAGGCAAATCGACAGTGTCGTCAAGTGTCCAAAGAGATTGATTATGCAGTGCTTTGGTCCCTCGTTTATTTTTTTTTGTCCCGTCGAATACCTCCAAAAAACAAAAAACAAAAAAATTTAAACTAACCACAAAAAATACAACATAAAAAAACCCAACTGAGGAAAACCGGAACAAGTTTAAAAAAGCCAGGAAGGCCTGCAATGCCCATATTCGGCGGACCAATTTTTACATGACCAAAAATTAAGGCAAAAAATTCTGCAATGTCCCAAAGGCAGTCAGAATTTTTGGTCGTTTGTATGAAGAATTCTTCTTCTTCGGTCCCTATGCTCGTTGACAATGACGCTCCAGTTGTTAGCTCGCTCGCGAAAGCTAACCTTTTTGCTAGGCAGTTCGCCGCCAACTCTTCGCTGCCTGAGAGTGTCAAGACTCCACCTGTTCTTGAGCGCGTCAATGATTCCATGGGACAAATCTTCTTCCGCACTCGTGCTGTGGCGAGAGTCTTAAAGGATCTCAACATACATAAATCCGCGGGTCCGGATGGACCCCGCTATTGTTCTGAAGAGGTGTTCTTCCACGGCAAAACCCTTGCTTTTCCATCTATCTTACCCTTCTGGGCTCGTTCCGAGCAGTTGGAAAACAGCACTTGTCCAGCCAATCCCAAAAAAGGCGAATCGTCTTCTCCCTCCAATTATCGTCCGATTGCACTTAAAAAAAAAAAAAATTAATAGAGTGGCGCGACAGCTCTTGAAGAGCCAAGGCCTAAGTGTCTTACTCTCATCAACAATTCTCTAGGTGCGTGTGAAGAATTGAGGCGACCTACAATTAACGGCAAAGTTGAGAACCACTTTTTCATGACAGATGATACTTTTGGAAATTTTGTCAGTTCTTCGCAAGAGGCAGTGCCCGTGAAAGATGAAATAAAAACTATGGGCATGGGTAGGACTCGAACCCACGACGTTTTGCTTAGCAGCCAACCCACCTATAACCCATAAGCTACGATTGCACTTACGTCGCTTATTTCTAAGGTTATGGAAACGCTGATAAACTATCATCTATATATCTATATATCTCGAAGATCGAAAGCTTCTTAATGACCGGCAGTACGGCTTTGGCAATAACAGGTCCACTGGTGATTTGATGCTTTATCTCACCGAACAGTGGAACAAATCTTTACATCGTTTTGGAGAAAGTAAGATTGTTGCACTTGATGCTTCAAAGGCATTTGATTAAGTCTGGCATCTTGCTCTTTTATCGAAAATGCGTGCCTTCGGTATCGATGAATCCTTTCTTCGTTGGATTTGAAACTTTCTTTCGAACCGTTCAATACAAGTTGTATTGGACGAGTTCAAGTCCGACACCCACAATATAAATGCTGGTGTGCCCCAGGGCTCCGTTTTGTCTCCGACCCTCTTTCTCATTTTTACTAATGATCTCTTGTCTGTTACTTCTAATCAAATTAATTGACGATAGTACCCTTAGCTTTTCAAATTAGTTCTCAGACTCACATCCCTCCTCTATGGATGTGGAACTGCAACAGCAAAATACGATAAGCTCATTAAGATCTGACTTAAACAGCATTGTACAATGGGGAATTAAAAGGCGTGTTGAGTTTAATGCTTCGAAAACTCAATGCTGTCCTGTATCGTTGAAGCGAGATATACCCCCCTTGCCCCTGTCCATGAGTGGCATTTGCATCAATGAGGCCGAACATCTCGAAATTCTCGGTATGTGCATCACTGACCACCTCTTGTGGACTGAGCACATACGCGATGGCACCAAAAATGACGCAAGATGTTTGGGTTTCTTAGGACGGTGCAAGAAATTTGTCTCTCCGTCTGATCTGGCTATTATCTATAAAACCAATATCCGTCCAAAGCTTGAGTACAATTCCCATCTTTGGGCTGGTGCTCCAGTTACATAGATAATTAAACCTCTTGGATGGTATAGAAAGAAGAGCTCTTAGAATGATCGGTGATAGAGGCATCACTGATTCCTTCACTCCTTTAGACCACCGTCGGGGTCGTAACGTTTCTTGTCTCTCTCTCTCTCTCTCTTTTTTATCGTTACTTCTACGGTAAGTTTTCTAGAGAAAAGGCCAGTTGCACTCCTCCCCTAATACAGTTTACCCTCATCAGTTTACCCTCGAGCCCAACTCCGGTCGTACGCTCAAGTAAAGAGAATCATTTTTTAGCCGTACTACGCGAATGTGGAACTCTCTTCCACACTCTTTCCCAATCATTTCAATGTTCAAGAATTTAAGACCCATGTACTCCGACACCTACTTTCCAACCCCTTCTCTTCTTCTGGCATAGAAAGGGTAAAAAAATCCCTTGAGTGGGTGCAAATTATAAAAAAAAAGTTGGTCAGATATTCACCCCTTTTCGAATTATTTTCTTTCGATGCTTGGATTGCTTCCAACCTTTTTTGTAGCTGCTGTTAGAAGTAACTCCTTCAATAAATCACCGGCAGTGTGGCAAAACACTAATCTATTGCTGCATATAAACAAATTTGTTGTGCTTCTTAGCAATTCCACACAAAAAAGTTGCATACTAAGCAGCAAAAAGAAACTGCACACATTTTTCAGATGAACACCTTAAAATGCAGAACAGCACCACCTCCATACCGTCCACATTGTCATCCAGCAAGTCGGATAGTCAACGTTGGTCCCAAACATGCCACAAACAAAAAAACACTCAGCTCACCAAAAATCCACAAAAACAATGAACAAACAAGAAGAAGAAGAAGTCAAAGAATGCGCAGGCGATTTCAATTCATGATGTGGATGTCGCCTTGTCCGCTTTGTGTTGTTTACACGTGTTTTTTGTCCCCGATGTCGGTCCAGCCCGACCAACGATCAAAGAATTATCCAAGCATTTAGCCATTTAGGTGGCATTGGCTGCCCTAACGCTTTGTCCCTGCCTGCAGCACTTACTATGCACTCGTACTGCTGAAACTTTTTTCGGCGCGCATTTCTGAAGCCTATTGGAAATCGCCGATGAAATTTATGGCCTCACTGAATCAATTAGGCCTGCGAAGGACAATAGGATGTCCGACAATCTTTTGTTTTATTTCCCAAAGTTCGCATGTTCGAGCTCTGAAGCCAATATCCATGGCAGACTGAGAGTCGCGCCGGCCGATCGTTTGTTGGTTTTTGTGCGATGGGCACCGAATTCGCATGAACCTTTAGTTGGACATCACTTTCGGGGGCACACAATCGCCGAAATAAAATCACTTTACAGTTAGCTTACAAATTTTTTCATCAATTTGTGTCCGTTTAGTGTAAAGAGAGCACAGTTCGTTGAGCAAAAACCCATCCAAATTTTGGCATTGTGATGCCCATGTTCCGATTGCGATGGTTATATCTGATCAAGAAATTCAGGCTACGTGCGTCGCGTCTTTGGTGCGGACATCATCAGGGAGCATCGGCCCTTGGAGCTGCTTATATGCGATGTCTGTCGCATTTGGAAGGGAAGATGGCTCGAAGATGGATTAGCTTCATTTCTGGGATGGATGTTGAATCGTTGATTGCGATGATACTAAGGTGACATTGAGAGTGAATGTTAATGGTCCTTTTGATAGCTTGGAGTGATGCTTTTGGACATTGTGGATTATCTTTCTGGGATTGTGGTCGTTGTCTGTGTCGTCTGGCTTTGGGATATTTGGTGTTTCTCGGAAATGATTATGCGCGGAATGTTTTTGCGTGGAATATAATTTAAATTGAATTTGTTTGACGGTTTGTGGCGATGAAAGACACAAAGTGGTAGTTGTGATGGAGAAGAAGAATCCTTTTTTACTTTGGGATCACCTTGTGGTTTAGTGCAGATGATTGCACGTTTGAAATGGCCCTTTAAAGGCATTTGAAGGAATAATGACTTAATCCCCAAAATGTCGTCCTAACTACTAAATTTTCACAGACGACACTGCGAGCTGCCTTCGGAAGGTATTAAAGAAAATAGATTAGGTGATACCTCACTTTCGGGAGCATTTGGAGTATTTTTTGGGTTAACTCAGCTGCGAAAGAGTTCCAGGAAATCCTTTTGAATGATTATAATTTTTTGTCGTTAGGAATTTGATGTTGTTAAGTTGAGTTAGATCACCATTTTTGAAAACCGGACTGTAGGATTACTGAAGATTTGTTCAATATTTCAGTTAACCATATTGCGAGGGTGGTCTGAGAAGTATCCTTAGATTCTCGTATAGTCAAAAAGCACAAAAATTACGGCATTAAAGTCGTCTATAAACAGATTTTGTTGATAGTGGGACATATGCACATATTGGACGGTACTTTGCTGATTTTGGAGGATGAACAAGTGAGTAGGTGGAAAGCACACTTTTCCTCAGATTTAAACCGAGTGATAGATAGTAAGCAACGTAAAGCCGATGCTATATCAATAACCCGAATCCGCAACGCACTTCCCCAGTAAAGACGAAATCGTAACCGCAGTCAAAGTACTTAAGAACAAAGAAGCGGTAGTACTTTATGGAATTAACGTATAGACTATAGAGCTTTTACAAGCTGCCCCACCTCATCAAACACACTACTTCATCTACTCATAAGCAAAGCCTGTGGGTCACCGAAAGCTTCCCCGAAGAGGGGGGAGATTTTACAAAGTGTGAAAACTAGAGAGGGATTTGCGTTCTTCCTTGCGAAAATAGTAGCAATCACCCTGGAGCGTAACTGGAGGGCTCCAACCCTCCTAAATTAAATGGTATTCCTCTAAAACTCTCTAAGGAAGCTAAATTTCTGGGGGTGATCCTTGACTCCACGCTTGCATGGAAGCGTCATACTGAGGAAAGAATGAAAAAAGCACTATGTGCATTCCACACATGCAAAAAGACCTTCGGTGTACGTTGATGGGGTATGCGACCGCAAGTCATCCAGTGGATGCACACAGCGATTGTCAGACCCATTCTCACCAATGGCTCTGTTGTATGGTGGAAAGCAGTGGAAAAATCAAGCTATCTCAAGAACCTGAATAAGGTACAGAGACTAGCCTGTATAGGAATAACAGGGGCTCAGAGATCCACACCACAGGCTGGGTTGGAAATGATCTTGGATCTCCCGGATCTGATGAGTTCATAAGGTGCACGGCAGCCAAAACCGCAATTCGTTTAAAAGAACTGAGCTTTTGGAAGCACAGCATTTATGGACACGGGTTAATCTTACAAAGGTATGACTTGATTCCAAGACTGATGGAGACCACCGATTTCATTCCCCCACTACTATATTTTGACAGGAAATTTTCTACTTGTATACCAGGAAGACAGAGTTGGGATCTTAATTCACTTATAAGTGAACAGGGAATCCCTTTCTACACTGACGGTTCGAAAATGGAATCAGGAACAGGTTCTGGAGTGTTCTGCCAATCTCTCAACATCAGAGAGGCATATAAGCTCCCAGCTGACTGTAGTGTATTAAAGGCCGAGATCTATACCATTGGAAAAGCAGCTGAATTGGCACATCATGAAAAGCTAAGCTTCTCGGAGATTAATTTTTTCATGGACAGCCAGGCTGCTATCAAAGCCTTAGCCAGTGAGACCATAAGATCAAAGGCAGTCTTGAACTGTACGAAAGAATTAAATAGAAACTGCCACTGCTCGGCTGGGTTCCTGGACACAGCACTGTAGAAGGGAACGAAATAGTAGATGAACTAGCCAGGAAAGGGTCAGAAGCAGATACAAGTAGTAGCGACCACTTAGATAGGGGACCACTCGGCCCGATTGAGGTACTCAAGAGGAAGATAGACCTTAAATCAAAGGAGATGATCAATAACTCCTGGAAATCCAGGGAAGATTGCGTAATCTCTAGAAGTTTATGGCCTAACATTAATGAAAAGGAAACTCGGTATATTTTATCGCGGAGTTAAGGGAACATTAAAATCCTGATAGGTGTACTAACGGGTCATTTTGCCATTGACACAATGGACAACAAGATTGAGGCTTTTGCACCCGATTTCTGTAGGAGTTGTCAGGATGAGGAGGAAATAGAAACCATTAACCACCTGCACTGTGACTGTCCGAACCTCCAAACTAACCGAATCCGCCATTTTGGGAACAGGTTTGTTGGGGAACTGGATTATCTAGCACAGGTCTCAATGGCAAACATGAGTAAACTTATAGATAGCACAGGCTGGTTCGGTCCAACAACTTTGAATAGCATCGATGCTAACTTTTTATTTTTATAGGGGATCACAATGGACCAGTAGGCCCCCGTGTATGCAACAGTTCACGCTGTGCACATTCCTCATAACCTAACACTCGATGCCGAACAAGCAGAATTCCGTGCTGGATCCTCTTGTATTGATAATATCATTACCTTGAGGATCATTATTGGAGGCGTGCGTTGAATATCGATCTCCACTGCACCTGCAGTTCATGGACTTCAAAAAGGGTTTTGAATGCGCCAATAGGGAGGACATCTTGTTAGCTTTACGGAGGATAGGCATCCCAGAAAAAGTAATTGCTATTAAGATATCAACATGTGATGGATCCAAGTGTAACTTTTTGTTGGTATAATGATAGGTTATCGGACGATTGAAACCCACCTTGGAGTCAGACAAGGCTGTATTCTGTCAAAAATATTGTTTTTGTTGGTGACAAGCGGTATGCGCACAGCTTTGTTACGTAGCGGAGTGATTTAATATAATTTGACATCTTATAACATCTAGATTACGTGGAAGACGTTTGCTTACTCTCTCATAGGATCATGGATTTCCATCAAATGAAATATAGGGTGGAGAGGAAGCAGAAATTGTGGGACTGAAAATTAATTACAGAAATCAGCATTGGAACCCAGCTATCCTCTCTAATCAATTTTTCCATTCATTCAATGGATAAAGTGGAGAATAGCGTCTCCATCGAAGGTAGAACCGAACAAAACGTGATCTGCCGCATCAGCAAAGCAAAAGCGGTGTTAGGTATGGCGGCAGTCCGAAGTATGGAGGAATTAACTCTTTCAGCTTAAGAACGAAGCTACGATTTGTTTTGCAGCTCCAGGAAAGTTACTTTAGCCATCACAAGTAAGCTGCAAAGCTTCGTCAATAGATGTCTTCGTAATATCCCTAGGATTTTCTGGCCCATTCAATTATCCAATGAGGGCTTTCATAGGAGGACAGGTCAGGAACATATTGACACTACGCTTCGAAAGCAATGCAATGGAACCCGCTCACACAAGAAGGTAGAAGAGCTGGGTTACAGAGAAGCATGCCCATTAAGAGGTCCCTTACGGAACTAACAAGTTTGAGGTTGAGGACCTAACTAACTAATTCACCTTAAATAACCTTCAAAGTTAAAGAAACTAAAGTAAGTTTTGTGACGAAGCGTTCAAAACCAACATGTGTCCACCATCATCATCACTCATGTTTGTCACAACGACAACAGCCGGCACAACCTTTTGCTCATTTTCAAACAATTTTACTGTTTGCGAAATACAATTCACACTCAGTCATTACCCAAAAAAGTATGTAGGTATAAAGACATGTCCGCCGCAGTGGAGTAATTGTTAAGAAACTGAGAAAAATATTACGAGTCAGTCAGTTGTGAGCAGCAGCACGTGGCAGGATATCTCCGGGGGTAATTATTTATAAATACTATATTATTGTTTCATTGAAGCTTCACCCCAGCAGTGGCAAGGGGTCTCGATCTGCCACGGAGCATAATAAATCCTGCTGTTTCGCGTGCCACAAGGGGCCGTACTTGTACCTGAAGATCGACCAGGGGGACATCAATACCTGGTGTTTTGTGATGACTCAAGGGGCCGGCTGTATTGTTACCTACAGATTGACCAGAGCTGTTGCCTGCTGTTTCAGTGATAGCAGAGGATAATATCTACTACTTCACCGGAGTTTCCGACTTCATACTGTAGTCAATATTCCAAGACCTATACAAAACCGCCGAGTAGGGAAGTTTGACACTATAACCGGGGAAGTGTTAGCCCGAAGTGTTTTTCTTCAGACGTAACGGTAACCATGCAATAAGCACTTCACAGTTTATCAATTTTTAATTACAGTTAGCAAATGCCCATTTTCAATGCATTCCTCACGCCCGTTAGTAGTAGTTCGCTTAGTAAACTGAGAACAGCACTTACATTAATCAGTTACAATAAATTTGCGCTTACAATTTCAGACTATCATGTGACACAACCCCAAAAACGACAACACCATGCTTTAGCCCTATAGCACAGCAGCAGCCAGTAACAGTGTCAAGATTTGACACTTCGACTAATGTTACTACGACAAAAAAAAAACGATTTCCACGCTAAAAACGTATAAACGTTCGAGCCTAAATTCCGCAAATAAATCAAAAATGGTCAAAACGAGTTTCTTTTATTATTTTTACGTCGCCCAACACAAGTGTGCAATAATAATTGTCGCAAACAATATGGTTGGCTGTGACAGATACAATTTATTTACACCACAAACGACATCTATCGGTTTCTCCTGCTGCGTTGGTTGTCTAATGTATCTCATACCTCCAAATGGTCAAATGTCACGTAAGTGTTTGGTGATTAAAAATAATTAACAAGCTTTCAATTGGTCCTGTTTGTGAGCGTTCGTCGCGTTGCGTCGCCACCATTATGGATTCACGTTCGCGGCGCGGCGGCGGCGGCGGGGCTACATTTATATGCGTGCCACATTAGGCGAATTATAAATTCTAATTGAGGGATTACATTTTTTCCAAGTTTTGATTGTTTTTTGTCGAATTGAATGAGGAAACTTTTGTAAACTTCTGGCCAACAGGTGGACTAGCCATCAAAATTCTTATGTTCGTCTGTCAGTTGAGTGATAAGAGTTCATCATTGACAATTCTCACCGTGAATTGGTAATGGAAAAATATTGCCACTGGAATTTTGTCTACGCCGAGAGGTACTGTGTGATTAATGGCTTCTTGAAGGGGCAAGGCGATTCTAACGAACACGATGGTGTCGTCCATAAGTTTTGTGTTCAACGCTAGAACTAGAAGTCCATATAAAGGGTCTGTTCAAGTTGATGGCTTCTGGTTGATGAAGTCCATCAAATGTAAATCGTGAGTGTCAAGCCGACTCGGCTATACTGCAGCACGGTGGCGGCGATGGACGAGTCGAATTTGCGTGAATCGATTCAATGATTCAAACGAAATGGTGTACACTTGGCATTTGTTTGGATTTGATTGCCGTGTGTTAGGATTGATGAGGCAGATATGGATTTATGGCCCGAGTGATGGACTTAGGGTGATATTGAGGTTGATTTTGTTGGGAATTGAGATAATTTTGTCAAATGAAAAATGGTCGGTGTTATAGTTTCTTATGTGTGTTTTTCCACTACGATTTTAGATTGGCGCCGAGGATAGTTTGATAGTGGGGGACAAATTCTTGAGTCGGGTATTTGGAGCACGTACGCATTACACTACAACTATACGAAATGGGCTAAGTATAGCAATTTGATTTTGTGGTGGCTTTATTACATTGTTGTGTAGCTGCTAATCAACACGTTTAATGAAATTGGGAAACATTGCATTGTAAACGAAAAACACCGAATACGACAATAAGAAGCGACAACACTTGATAATCATTTGGGTGTGTTACGATTCACACTCAACATTGACAGAAAAATCTATAAGAGTAAGTGTTGTCGCACACGAAGAGCAGTTTTAACTCCGCTTCGGTAGAGTGATCGTCTGAGAGGATTGCTGCCCATTCATATTATGTCTTTTGAGTTGGGAATATATTTCTTCAAAACATATTCTCAGCCGACCGGGGCTTCTCTCCGATCCGATATTTTTGCCGATCGATAATTTAGTATATTTTGTTTTTCTCTTCTGGAGTAATTATTGCTCAACCGTTTATATCACGAGTTTGGTCGTAAACAGGAATTCTTTTATCCACTCTTTCTGAGGGCGAAAGCCAACATTTATTCAGTTCATAATCACCGCTCGCTGACAGCTTGTAGATCAACGACTTTAAAACTGTTACTTGAAGAGGAGTTCTATTTCCATTGGGTGGGTCAAACAAAGACACAGTGAAGGCCACCGCCTATTCACTGATTCTTCCAGAGACCGAGCTGAGAATCGGGAAGCAGTTTGTCGTTGCTGTGGTTTTATAAATATAATAAGTTGAATTTTTTAAAGACTCTGTTAGATTTAAGAGAAAACTCTGGACAGAACGAGCCTTTGAAAACAAGCATCACAAATTGACTTCCGTATAGTTACCCTAGAAGATTCCGAAGAAATCAAACGATAACACTCTTTGAGTCGTCCTCGAGGCCATCTTTATAAAAATTTGCCATTCTGGCTATTTTGTTCATTCAATGGAACGCTAACCAGATATTGTTTGTGCAGACGCACCAACTACAGTACTCCGCGCCAAGACGCCTGACCTTAAATCACAATCAAGATACAGAATGACGTCTGCCATGCTTTGCTACAGCTACAGCTAACTGTAGTTAAGGGTTAACTTAACAATTTTGAACCTATTCAAGTAAAACGTACTACTTTACTTTACTCTTTCATCAAAATTCGTCTTCCAATCTTGTTTTTTTTCTGTCGGGGCTGACCTTCTTTTCCGACTAACTCGTGGGAACAAAAACGAATAAAGGTAATGAAAATGCCAAAGAAATGGAAACCGATCACAACATATCACTGAGATCAAATTTACTTGGCTTCTCGTCAAGATACAGTGATCAGAGAAGCTGAAGATGTAGCCGAAGCTAGCAACTGCAAGGCGAAAACATCTGAAGCACTTGCTGTCGTAATCGGTGTCGATGATATACCATAACGGTAGCTCAGAAAGGCAAAAATCAAAACCATTTAAACGTTAGCGCAGGGAGCTAGTAGTCAATGCAAACCTAAGCGTAAGCATAAATCCAGTTGTAGGTACGATGAGAAAAAAAAACAAGTATAAGAATGCCTGATAATTCTTGGCAAGATTGCTAAAAATTAACAGGAAGGCATTACAACCGACAAAAGACCGGGAATCGTAAAAGACTACAAGAAATCTCAGGAGGGCACAACCGCACGCGGATGGAGCAAGTTACAAAGCGCAACAACTCTTAGGATAAGATTACTCACATGCTCAAATGGGGACTCCCAGAGAAAGCGGGTGAAAAAACTAAGAAGAAATCTGTCACTGGTGGCAAAGCGGTGCACACCTTGAGTGAGATTATCATGGATGATCTCCAGGTGGTAATAGCTGACTAACTGTCTACGAATGGGAAGTCCGCTGTAGCCAATTGGACAGCTATTGAAGCCAAATTGCAAAATTTAGTGATAGAAAACATTCTCGAGGGGCACGGGGGCTCTCTTCATCCTTCAACTCCTCTGATACAGAGAGGGGTATCCGGGTTATCAAATGCAATAAATTCCTGGCTAAATGCGTCGTTAAAATTACTGGCACTTGGGCGGGCGTGAAGCTTGTGCTCATCTAGATCACTAGAGATCAAGTCGAATGAAGAGAGTCTTCTAAAGTGCTCAAAAGTCAAAATCCCGAGGCTAACATAAAGGACTAATCGGTCATCAAGATTGGTAGCGAAGACAAGTCTCAGACGGCAGTCTTACTCCAAATTTCTGAAAATGGTAAGAAAAACATTGATATGGAAAAGAACCGTCTTAACATAGACATCAGAGAAGTCAAAGTTAGGGTACTGGCCGACTCTGAAAAAGGTGTGACCTTGAAGACGCCGGACCCCGTGAGTAAGCCAGTTCCATCTACATCGTCAAAATACTTAAAGTAGTGCAAATCAATCTGAAGCATTCGAGGAAAGAATCTGGTAAGCGGACTACAAAGACTTTTGTCATAGAAAAGTTCAAACTCTATTACCTAAAGAAATAAAATTAGTACTCTCTAACTGCACCTTACTAACCTTAAGCTTTGGTAAGTAATTTAAGGTCTATTTCCCATCTAGAAATGATGGGAAAAGATATAGCCCTTTTCAAAAGATTTCGACACCACAGCATACATTGATGGCTCCAAGATGGAACTCGGTGTTGGGGATGGTGTCTTCTCTATAGAACTAAATCCTTTAGACAGCTAGATAGATGAAGCGTATTTCAAGCTGAAGTTGTAGCGATAAGATAAGCATGTAGGCTCCTAAAACAAATAGTCACATGTGATAGTATAATAGAATTTGCAAGCAGGAGTTCGCAAGTTTTAGTGACAACATGAAAATCAATCTGGTCTGGCAACCGGGTAATAGTGACAGTCAGGGTAATGAAATGGCCGATGAACTGTCCAGCACGGGATCAAACCTTCAAGCATCTTTAGCTGAGGAATCAAGAAAACGGATATTCAAAATAACTTTCTTAAAAATCCAGCGTAAAATGGTGCACTATCTCGGGGCAGATATGGCCAGATACAACCAGAAACGTCCCAAGGAACTTCTGAATAAGTCCAGGTCAGACATTGGCAGTATTTTTGCCATTTACACAGGTCATTGTCCATTCGAGCTACATGCCATGAAACTTGGCAGGTACAGAGAAATACTTTAAGTTAACTAAGCGAGCTCCAAGTATTTAGATAAAGAACTTGAACTTAAGGTAACGTGGGTTTTATAGTATCAAAACGGCCCAATTCAATTGTGTTCCTGGAAAGCAGCTGCTGGCTGCCCAGAACAGCCATTCTTACCTACCTACCTGAAAAAAGATAAACATATTTCACTTGGAGAATTTGTTTAACTTCTTGTAAGGAGTAGGTACTTGTTCCGTTCTTCCTCAAGAGATTTTCCTCAATGTTAGAGAAAACATCAATGAGTGCCTGTCTCTAAATTTTGGTGCCCATGTAAGGTGTTTTGAAAGTACGACTGTGGTGTTTAAATGCTTCAAAAACATAAACATTCCAGCATTGCAAAACCCTACTGATACCAATTTACGCCATCAAAATTGTTTGTCCTTTCTCAATACTCATACCTGACTGTATAGTTACTATCCTTTAACGCCAGACATTTGGGCGTTTCATGGTTGTAAATTCATTTGCTAAATGACGGCCTCATAAAATTTCCACAGTTGCCAACCCACAGGTCCTCTTAAAAAGGCCAATTCCCATTGTGAAACTATCTGAAAATGAGCCTTCCTCCATCATTCACCGCGTGCGTGGATTATAATTTCGCCCCGAAAAAAAAGCAGGAGGCGTTTTATGTATGCTCTACTCTCTGATGCTGCTCGCCACCAAAGCACCTTTAATTCCGTTTAACCCATCTCCATCTTCCGTGGGATCACCTTCTTTTTCAAAGCCAGCAGCAGAATAATTCATTCAGCGATTTATTAATGGAGTAAAATTGGGCACTGGACAGTGAGCCAAGTGAATCGCAAATCGACGTCCACAACGACCACTTCGTGATTTTAAAAGTTTTACTAATTCCCTCTTGATCGCTGGCAAAGTCCTTAGAAACAGGCAGCGAGCACGTTCAACACCCCCGGGCAATACATGAAACATCGAAGTCGAACTGTTCCCATCCCCAAATCCACCAAGAAGAAGGGGCAGAAATCTTAAATAATAATTCCATTCGTCTGTCCATCCATCTAGAGCCGTGTCTGCCCTCCTCGTTTGGTTCAGTTAACTCTCGGAAGAATTTGTTTTTAATTTTCAACACATTCACTAATTTGATTTTTTAGCCAAACGCGACTCGGATCTGGCTTTTTTGTTTGTGTCCCTGGGATTCTGCTTCAAGGATTAGACTCTGAACAGACAGTCAGACTGACACTCTCACAGAGGAATGGCCAACTCCTTTAGACGTCGTCGCGACGGATGCATCTGTTGTAACTGCAAACAGAAAAGAATTAACTGCAGAGTTCGGAGTTCGGAGTCTGAATAATTTATGATTGCTGCCAAGCAAATCGCTGGCTGCGTGTTGGCCAGCCTTTACAAATCGATTTGGAGTCCGAGTCTGGCATCCTGACTTCGGCCGGGTATACTCTTCAGCCGAACGACGAAACAAGACGAAGTGGCCGGAAACATAACAAATCATAAATAAGAGCCTCGTTTAGGAACGCAATTTCTTGCTTTTCATCGTCTTGTTTTGCTTAATTTTTTATCGTGTCCGCATCTAGCTGTTATGGCTGGTGGATTCATAATTGTTTTTTGGTATTCACCGGATTGCAGAACCGATTAAGGACGTTTAATGGATTCGACGCGTTATGAAAGAATATTGGACATTCGAAGACCGTGTTAAGATATTGAATGATTTTGCTGGTTGTAGTCAGATCAATGCCGAAGATTGTCTATACCACCAGTTATGCTGCAATGTTGAAAAAAGGTGTTAAATAAATTTTGCGTATTTTAACTTCAACGATAATTTGATGGTGCTATCGAATCGGTTGTTTAGTTAAGTGAATGGATTTAATATACCCTGGGGGGGCTGGTTTTTGGCTGGGGTCTTGGAAATTAAATTCACAAATTTATGGTCACTTAAATACACAAGGTTGGGGTGAGCCTGTAAGATTGTAAGAGCTGTGCATCATAACATGAGTAAAATTGATTACAATGGGACTTGATGTTTTCTAAAGATATAATGTTTCTGATTTTTTTTGTTTGGTTAAGTTAAGTTGTGAGATCCTTCAACAGATCACGTGTAGCCGAACAATTTTAGGAGACTCTAGACTGTTATAAAGCGGATATAACCGTCCAGGAAATGCGATGAGATGTGCCGGGCAAAAGGAGGATGAAGAACTGCAATATCTTCAACTACGGCGACTGCTACCGAGATCATAAGAAAAGCAAGACAAGAAAGGGAAGATAGAAGGCATGCAGATAATTTGCACCAGCAACTATCAATAGCGAATGCATTACTTGCAATTGCTGAAAAGCATACAATCTTTCAGAGAATCCATTGAAAACTTTTCCAAGTCTTCCTAGACTTCCCGAATTTTCTTGCTTTGAGTGAAACCCAAGTATCACCTACTTCCGATCCTACTGAATTTCTCATTCATGGGTATTGCTTAGTGCTTGTATTCTTCTCCCACCATAGTCTCGCCATCTACATTAGGAATGATGTTGCTTATCAATTCTTACCACAGTATGGACGCTGCTCCAACCCTTTTTACAATTTTATGTGGTTCAAGTTTTCCGTAAATAAGCACATCACTCACTACTGTTTTCTTTATCGAAACCCAAATTTGGACAGAGCTGCATCTTCTCTCGAATTTGACGCTCTGTCTGACTCCATCCAAAGAATTGTTTCCCTGTATCCTCACACTGAAATCGTTAGTATTACCGGCGATTTCAATATACACACTTCTTCGTGGCTTCTCCATTCGGGCTGGACAACACCCGTATGAATGTGTGCTGAAATCTTTGCTGAGTTTAACCACTTAACTCAGCTTGTCACCGAGCCCACTCGAATATCGGACATTAATGGCCAAGCGGAAAACACTCTTGACTTGTTCCTTACGTCTGACCCTGATAAAATAACGTCTCTAGGCAGATCAGACCATAGTATCATATCTGCAAATTTCTCGTGTCAAATAAATTCAGTTAGACAAAGAGCTCCGAAGAGAACGATATGACAATACGAGAAAGCCAACTGGGTCGGTCTCAACAACTTTTTCCGGATCTTTACCTGGTCACTATGCTTCCTCGATATAGTGACCTAGACTCCAGCGCAGATATGATTACTAATAGGTATGATTATTTTGGGAATGAAAACTTTTATCCCGACCCACGGAAAAGTCATGGTCATGATTCAAGCTGTAAAGAGGTTATCAGGGAAAAAGAGGTAAAGTTTCCGGTGTTTTAGAGCCAACCCAACTGAGGAAAACCGGAACAAGTTTTAAAAGCCAGGAAGGCCTGCAAAGCCCATATCCGTCGGAACAAATTTTTACATGACAAAATATTAAGGCAAAAAATACTGCAATGTTCCAAAGGCAGTTAGAATTTTTTGACATTTAAGAAATATGAAGAATTTTTCTTCTTCCTCGGTCCCTACGCTCGTAGACAATGACACTCCAGTTGTTAGCTTGCTCGCGAAAGCTAACTTTTGCTAGGTAGTTCGCCGCCAACTCTTCGCTGCCTGAGAGTGTCAAGACTCCGCCTCCTCTTGAGCTCGTCAATGATTCCATGAGAGAAATCTTCTTTCACACTCTTGCTGTAGCGAGAGTCCTAAAGGATCTCAACATACATAAATCCGCTGGTCCGGATAGTATCCCCGCTATTGTTCTGAATAGGTGTTCTTCCACACTGGCAAAACCCTTGCGTAAGCTTTTCCATTCATCCTAATCTTCTGGGCTCGTTCCGAGCAGTTGGAAAACAGCATTTGTCCGGCCTATTCCTAAAAAAGCCGAATCTTCTTCTCCCTCCCAGTTATCGTCCGATTGCACTTAGATACGTTCTTTCTTTCTAAGGTCAAGGAAACGCTGATAAACTATCAGCTCAAGTAATATCTCGAACACCGAAAGCTTCTTACTGACCGGCGCTACGGCTGTCGCAGCAACAGGTCCACTGGTGATTTGATGGTTTATCACACCGAACAGTGAAACAAATCTTTACATCCTTTTGGAGAAAGTAAGAATGTTGCACTTGATAGTTCAAAGGCATTTGATAAAGTCTGGCATATTGCTCTTTTATCGAAAATGCGTGCCTTCGGTATCGATGAATTACTTTTTCGTTGGATTAGAAACTTTCTTTCGAACCGTTCAATACAAGTTGTATTGGACGGATTCAAGTCTGAAACCCACAGTATAAACGGTGGTGTGCCCTAGGGCTCCGTTTTGTCTCCTACCCTCTTTATCATTTTTATTAATGATCTCTTGTCTTTTACTTGTAATCCAATAAATTGTTTCGCTGACGAAAGTACCCTTAGCTTCTCATATTCGTTTCCAGATTCACATCCCTCCTCTTCGGATGTGGAACTGGAAGATCTGACTTAAACAGCATTGTACAATGGGGAATTGAAAACCGTGTAGAGTTTAATGCATCGAAAACCCAATGCTGTCTTGTATCGTTGAAGTGAGATATACCCCCCTTGCCACTGTCCATGAGTGGCACTTGCATCAATGAGACCGAACATCTCGAGATTCTCGGTATGTGCATCACTGACCACCTCTTGTGGTCCGAGCACATACGCCAAAAATGCCGCAAGATGTTTGGGTTTCTTAAGACGATGCAAGAAATTTTCTCCCCGTCTGATCTGGCTGTTATCTATAACACTTATATCCGTCCAAAGCTTGAGTAGAATTCCCATCTTTGGGCTGGTGCTCCAGTAACTTACTTAAGCCTCTTGAATGGAATACAAAAAAGAGCTGTAAGAATGATTGGTGATAGATAGATCACTGACACATTCACTCCTTTAGACCACGTAACGTTTCTTTTCTCTCTCTGTTTTATCGTTACTTCTACGGTAAGTGCTCTAGAGAAATAGATAGTTGCGTTACTTCCCTTACGCAATTCAACCGTTATTCCTGCGCTTCGAGGAATGCCCATCAGTTTACCCTCGAGCCTAACTTCGGACATACTCTTAAGTATAGAGAATCATTTTTTAGCCATACTGCGCGAATATGGAAGTCTTTCCACACTCTGTCTTTCCCAGTCATAACATTGTTCAGGAATTCAAGACACCGACACCTCCTTTCCTAACCCTTCCCTTCTTCCGAATGCACTCACTGTGTCTCTGGCATAAAAATAAAGAAAATAAAAATAGAGTGGCGCGACAGCTCTTGAAGAGCCAAGGCCTAAGTGGTTTACTCTCATCAACAATTCTCTGGGTGCGTGTGAAAACTTGAAGGGACCTTCAATTTAACGCCGATTCCGAACGGCAATGTTGAGAAGCACTTTTTTCATGACAGTGGAAGCTTTGTCAGTTCTTCGCAAGAGGCAGTGCCTGTGAAAGATGAAATAAGAACTATGGGCACGAGTACCTAGTACTCCAACCCACGACGTTCTGCTCAGCAGCCAACGCATCAAACCACTAAGCTCCGGACACTACCTCTAGCATAAAAAGGGTATAAGAAATCCTTTCAGTATGTGCAAATCATAAAAAAAAAAAAAAAAAAAAAATAAGGGGTGCCTCCACCAACAGCTTTTTCTGTCAATTTTTGTTTACAACAAACATCAAACCTCAAATCAAAATGTCAAAACAACAGCAAGTTGCTATCGTTGTTCAAACACATAAATAGAATTGACGGACGCAATCTAACTGCAGTGTTAAATAACACAAAAACAAATTACAACAGCAATAATTTTTGTTGTTACCAGGTCTGAGAAAGGTCACAAATCTTCCAATTTTTATGACTGTCGCAAGTTGTGAGTTGTAATTGTGTGCACTGTGTAGCAGCAGAAAATAGTCACAAAAATCATTTCATCTCTCCATGTGACTTATGAGGTATCAGTGAGATTCCGCAGAATCGGGCTGTTACTTCACACACTCATAACTCAATTGTTCGAAATTGAAGAGTATGGAGAAGAAGATGCAATTCCAAATGTCAAACACATACTATATTTAGGTGACACAAAACATTGCTGCGAACACCGGGGTATCGATAAATTTGCATTTCATGAAAAAACAAGCCTTCAAGTTCTTTTCAATTTGAGAAAAACTGCAATTTAAATCCTGGAAATTCTTATTTTCCATGCAGAAACACAATGAACCTGCAGCAAGACTATTCTGCGAAATCAGTAACATCACGGAGTACATGGAGTATGATAGTTAATAGCAAACAGAGTATTTTCAGTGTTTATTCAATACACCAACCTTCTTTACTTTCACGCATCCAATTTGTTGGTTTTATCATCCAGAAAAAAATTGTTAATGTTCTTTAGCATCACAGCAAAATACCATTTAGTGGTCTTTTCAATTATTCCAATGTTTTTCTGTTCCTCTCTCCACTCTAAAGGCTTTCTTTACTGCAATAATAAAAATCTGCAGTTAAACATCAACTAATTCGACTTAATTTAATTTGATTTTTTTCCAACAAAAAGAAAAAAAGTTTTGCGCACCTAGTTATCCTCAGAATTAACGATCACCCCATCCGCTCTAATCGTTGGTTCATAAATGCTAATTCGTGAACTCAACAATAATTTCCCGCCATAAAAATCCGCCAATAAAAGAGCAAACATAAAAAATGTGAATTTTAAACGAAACTAAAAAGTGTTTTGGACCCAATCTCAGCCAATCCAAAAAAAAAACAGAAACCCGCAAAAAACCCCAAACCCGGACTTCTCGCATTCACGATGATCACTAAATGAGCTTTAATGACCGTAATATAGCGAAATGTATGCGTTGTCAAAACAGCCAGAGGCAACACGAAATTGACTCGATTCCAGGCCAAAGTTATAGACACAAAACATATCCAGCCATCAGCATCACATCACATCACTTCCATGCAATATGCATCCTCCATGGAGTCCGACATTCAAACGGATACTGGCTGACGATACTGGACAGTGAGAGATAAGAGCTCGAGGTCCGGTACGTATACGGCCAGGACCGATTCAATCCGATCGGTGGAACATTGTTCAGCCATTATGGAGTTATTATGATCAATAAGACAGGTTAAACGGTGCAATTATGTGTTTTTGCCTTGGCTTTATTTTTCTCTCGGCTCTCGGCTGTCGATCAGAGTCCGCTTTCCAAGTTGTTCCATCAGCTATACTTTAAATGTGTATGTGGAGGTAATTTTAATGCAAAAAGGGGGCTGCGTTGCACATAATTGCATTTAATTTGCAGACTCATTAAAATTTACGGCCAGACGATTGATTATAATCGCCCATATCTGCGAGAGTGTAAGTGAGCCACCGAAATGTGGACACATTTCGATGGTAAGAAGGCCTAATTTCGTGGCTCGCGTTACAGTTGATCGTAAAATTTTAAGTGGTCTCAGTTGAGTTAAAGTATCTGTAAGATTGTTAAGGCTTTTGAATTTTTTGGTTTTTGTTTGATTCAATGGGACGCACCCAGCAGCTTGTTGATAATTTATATGTGGCAAATTAATAAGTAACTGAATTAGCAAAAACAAAGCGCATTGCTGGACGTGCTAATAGAGGTGCTGACACATTTTCACATGCGTAAATTTGTGCAAGTGAGATTCAAGACTTCTTAAAGGTTATATAACAAGTTTATGAAGTTTCAGTTGAGTGCTTACGAGACTTTAACAATTATGGGTTTATTTTTACAGTTATTATGTAGAAGTGATTATCAGCAGCAAAGAAAACTTGAACTTACTTAAGGGAATTGGTCACGCACCAGTTCATGCTCAGGATCTAACTTATTTTTACAATTCACATTGTGTTCTGGTCAAAAACGTCTATTTGTAAAAGGATGAAAAGAAATGTTGCACAGGAAAATAACAGTTCGATATTCTACATTCGAGTGGTACGACTAGAGAGTGTTCCGGAACAAAACTGCGTTTTTTCAAATGGTATTGTGAAGCGATTAAATGTCGCATTGAAATGATTTAGGTGTCATTCTGTAGACAAAAACTGTTTCTAAAAAACTATTGGAGCATTTCATTTCAATACGACATTTAATCGCTTCACAATACCATTTGAAAAAACGTAGTTTTAGTCCGGACCAATCTTAAGAACAAATCTCTGTAATTGGAATTTCCATTGCTATGGTTAAAATCGTGAAACAGGAATCATGTGATGTACCTATGTAACCTACATGTAACCGAATCGAGGGTAGTATTGTGACCAATGATATTGAGTTAACTAAAACTGACAGTTAGATTTATACTCAACTTATATACATTTTGTATATCATCAGGAGGAAACCATGATTAGGTTAGGTTAGAGGGTTGACAGTTGATGTCGTTACCGTCACACTTAGATCAATGGGTCCAGTATGATACAAGTGAATATTGCTACTCAAGCTAATAAAAACCTATGTTTTTAGTTAATCAAGCCATTTAGAGGTATTGAGAATGTTAGTACCTGGAGTACTAGAGATTTCTTCTAAGTCTTCCTTTGGTGGGAGAGTGCTCGGCAGTGACATAGAAAGTGCGAAGTGTCTTCATGGACCTCCTCGTCACGCATCCTCTCCATAGATCATCTGAATTGATTCTCATTTTTTTCTTATGATATTCTAACAGATTATGTCCGGTAGTTAAGCTTACAAGAGATCGAAGTGATATCTTGTGTAATTGAATAATTCTTTCCGTTCTTTGTTTGTTTAAACAGGGCCAGATCTTTCTTGTAGTGCCACAGGTGTCAGGAAGATTCCTACTTTCATCGGCCGTAACAGTTATTCACATAAAATTTCTTGCTTTTAATAACAGGTTGGGTTGCTGGCTAGCTGAGCTTGGCTTACGTCAAGCGTTGATCATAATCTTGCTAAATTATCGGTTTTCTCGTTGCCTGATATATTACTGTGACCTGGGACCCGCCCTGCGAAGAGTGGGTGAGGAATTTAGAAAAGGTTTGTTAACTCTAGTATATATACCTTGCTGCTCACATGCCGAAAAGTTCTACCCCCACGAATGGTGCAGGGTAGAAACAAGACTTCGGTTTGGGCGAATGAACATGCGCTTCATTGTACAGGTAGATATCATGATCAAAAGGCGAATTGATTAATACAATGATTAATGAGACTGTACTTGAAATGATAGAAAAGGCACAGCATGAGTGTTGATCCTTTCAATTATGGTGGTGGTACATTACAATGAGCCATGCAGTCTTCCAGCTTTGCTCATCGCGGCTGTAACTGGCAAGAGACTGCATGACATAAACTGCATGACTGAGCCATAAACTGAACAAAGCTGGAAATATCCTTTTGGTAAAAATGCAAAACACGTGAATTCAAAAATACACAAAAGTGCAACAAAAACAAGAGAGTCTAGCAAGACTTCAGAAATAAGTTTTCACTCTGGGGTAGTTGCAAGCCCCATTCATAAGTCTAATATATGAATGACTACAGCGGTTGGCCCTTTGTGGGAGTTTCAGAGTGGCTGTGATTGTCGAGAGATTCGTTCTCGGTAACTGAGTAACCTGCTCTCAGCTCAGTTATATAGATTCATACATCTACCAGTTTGGTGAATTTTATGGGTGCTCAAACTGGTACTTGTATTCACTAATGGAATTGACGGAAAGTTAAAGACATATTTGATATATTGGCAATAACATAAGGTGAATAAAAGATAAAAACTGTTAAAAGACAGTGTGGACACGATCCATAGTGAAATAAGGGTTCAACGCCAGTTGTTCACATAAATTGTTTCCTAATCTGTGACCTGAGACCTAGCAGAGTCCAATGTTATGTTGTTCGACAAGAACCTTAAGCTCTTCACTGCAGCATGAAAGAAACTTTAGCTAATCGTTTTATTGCCGCTTGGCTATCAATGTAGGCTGGAAGCCTAAGCGAGTCGATCAACTTGAGAGATTCAGAATAGAAGCCTGTCCCTACACAATCTTAGAGCCAACAGTATAGAATATAGATAGCTATTGACGACTCACTGGAGTATGGTATGTGTTTACCCATTCATCTCTGCTTGGGATGGCAGCCTGGAATGGTTCATGAAAATCAAGTTCGGGTATTTTTTAGTCTGTTGTAGTACATAGCTTTATGAATCATGCATTATGGAACTAAGCATGTCCTATGGAACTGTTTTTCCACATTTGAGTTTGAATAAGTCTCAATGCACTTTTAGCCCCAGGCTCATGAACAAAGGGACAAAGAAAGGTATTTGATTGTGAATAACTTCTAGTTCCGCAGTTGGAAAGGATCTCATTGCCCCTGTATTGCCTGTGCACACTTGTCTTTAAACTTTTGTCAAAGGTTTGAGGTTCGTTACCTAAAGAATTAAACCAAACCAGGTTAGTATTGGGCTGATTATTGCCGAATACATCTATTTGATAATTAAAGGGTCTAGTACCCACGTTTTCACGATAATTCTGTTGCAAGAATAATAGACGATCGACGCCTTTTTATATATTTCTTTGGTGTTTAGAGTTTCAGACCCCAGTTTAGTTTTTGTGTCTAAGATTACACCGAGATACAATGAATGATCAGAGATTTTAAGACAACCTTTAATTGAAGGTACTTTAAAGTCCGAGAAATCGGAATCCTAAAGTTGTTAGTGCAAAGCAAGATTTATTTCAAGTTGAATTAAAATTTAGGGACGATAAAGTCAAAAGACTGCAAACATTTTTTTTTTTTAATTTTTTTTTTAATTTTTTTTTTTTAAAGCAAGATCTCAGCGTCAGCGTCCCGTACCTCTGGGCTTTGAGTAAAGAAACAATAAAACTTTAGCTCTTTGAAAGCTAAATGTGCGCCTAAGCGCAAATCTCGAGGTTCTGATGAAATATTCGGGTCCTGCTCGTGCCCATAAAGTTTTTATTTCATCTTTCACGGGCACTGCCTCTTGCGAATAACTGACAAAACTTCCAAGAGTATCATATGTCATGAAAAAGTGCGTCTCAACTTTGCTGTTCGGAATCGGCGTTAAATTGTAGGTCTCCTAAATTCTTCACACCTGGAGAATTGTTGATGAGATAAATCCACTTAGGCTTTGGCTCTTGAGGAGCTATCCACTCTTTTTATTTTTTTATTCAGGTAGTGGTGCAGATGGTTCTTAGAAAGTTTCTAACGAAGCGTCACACTTAACACCACCTACCCAGACCAACCAACCATCAAAAATAAAAATATGATGGAAAATAGAACTACGCGCGACAACAAGCAACCGTACCACGCGGACTATAAATTACATCGGTCTATCAATAAAAGCAACACCATAGAGTACTATGTTTTGTAGAATTTAAGTTCATTTGTAATTTTATGATTCACAACCAGTTTTTTACCAAATAGTTATGAAGGAGAAGTTAAGATTAGTAGGTAATTCGAGAAGCATAATAGTTGGCCTCCCACCGCTACCAGTTGACTAGCAAAGGGTTATGTATAGCGCAAGCGCAATTCATTATGTTCCGATTTTTTGGATTAAATATTGTTTTTGATATGATATTGATCGAATTTATAGTTTCCTCCTCCCGAGAATCCCCCTCATTCTGAGACCGAGATTCCCCCTCATTCTGAAACCGAGAATCCCCCTCATTCTGAGACTGAGATTCCCCTTCTCTTTTAAGAGTATACGTAAGAATAATATGTCCATTTCGATTTAATACAAAACACTTAAATAAAGAAGAGTTGAAAATTAATTGGAGAGAATTCAGTGTTTTCATTTCTGAGTTTTACTGTGCTTTCCTCAGACAGACCTTGGACTCCAACGATTAGGTATACCCCAGCCCGAGTAGATTAAGCATCACAAGTTTGTACAAAATCGACCAATCAAATGGGTTGTGGGTAATGGTGAAGTGGCTAGCGGGGTAAGGGAGCTGGGAAACGGAGTAGTAGTTTAGCAGGTTAGCGGGTAAGCGGCAAGCGGGTAGAAGTAGTGGGTAGACGGAAGTGGGGTAGAGCGCAGCGGGTATTGTGTGGTAGCGGGTTGCAAAAGTTTTGGGCTTTTATTTATCGTTTGATGCAGTACAAAGTCTGCGGGGTCAGCTAGTTATCCAATATTTATAATTTTTAGCACAATTTCTTTACCTATGGTCTTATCTTTACCTACATTGCACTATGAAGTAGCAGAGGACTCTATTAAATGCAACCTTGAACTGATTATAACAACCTGAGTTAGCAGGCGCTATTATGTAAGACCCAGTCAACGAATTCACAGTTTGTTAAAACTTCTGAGAGAAACTCTCTTATAGCGCAACAAGTCTTTAACCACCGGAAAATTGCTCTGTTTTTGCCTTCAAATTTCACTTCGATAACTACTCAATCTTGTTCCAGTACATGAGTGTGAATTATACGTTGGCTGGTGGTGAAAATCAACTGAGTGTGCAATGTTAGTTTTGGTTGTGTACTGGACTGTACTGTGACGAATTTTTGGGCCAATTCGAAGCCTTATTGAAGAAAAAACGGGCCACATCTCCGCTATATCGCTACTGCAAAATTCGTCGGATCAATTCACAAAAAGCTGACTCATCGCAATTTAGCGTATTCTCCAAATTTGAACCCGTTCGATATGTCCTTGTTTCCAAACTTGAAAAAGTCAATTGCCACCGGCAGAAATTTCAGTGGAATGAGGAGGTCCTCGGCCCCACAAAGGTCTACTTTGCTGACATGTAGAAAACCAATTTCTTGGACTTGTGAAAGAAGTTGGAGCCTTGCTGGGCCAAGTGTAGTATCGAGTTTAAAGGAGACTCCATTCTTTTAAAAGGTTAATCGTTAATGTATAGAAGTTTTCCGACTGGACCGTCTTACATTCAAAAACTGTCCACAGTTGAACCAATCGATTTCACTATAGCAAGGTGCGTACGTGCGTAAGCATAAATCATAAAACTCCGCATTTCCATTGATTGAAAACAATCTTATCTGCCAAAAATCATTATGTTGCCAAGTCAAATTACTTCATTTCATCAAAATTTCCATAAATTTGTTCAAAATTTATGACACACCTTGATGCTAAAAGCCCAAATCCATGTCACATTTGAATATCGTTCAAGTAGACGAGAAAACATCTGCCAAGCTGTCCCATTAATGGTATCCAAAAGCTATCAAAAAACCAAAAAATAATCTTGGTTCTCATTTATTAATGATGCTCAAAGCGCTCACTGAGATCATGCTAGCTTAGTTTATCCACATCCATATCAATCACTCAAGACTTCAAGAGTCAAGATCCTAAACATCTTCAAAGCAAAAAAAAAACTTCAAAGGCGGCACAGACTCATAAACTTATAGTCTCTTGATTTGTTCAAACTAATTTGTAAAATAGCAAATTAATGCGTGTTTTAGATGTTTTCATTTCCATAAACACGGCGGCGACTCTACGATCAGTTTTGGTCTCCATCATTCCATTAGTTTTCCAAACCTATATCCAAATCCACAGTCCACACTAGAGCCAAAGGCTATTAAATTAAATGAATACAAAACAAACAGATACTGATGAATATTTCACGGTGTAATTACCAAATGACCAAGAATATTATGGACTCAAATGGAAAAGCATTGAATCCACTTTTTCGGTAATTAATCTTTGATACCAGAGCAAACCCATCATCCAAATAAGGTACCTAGTGCAAGCTACAATCAAGGTGAAGTATTTGAAATTGGATTTTGATTTGAATTGTTGAATTTGTGTTTTTGTAGATTTTGTGGGAAGGTAATAAACACATATCTGCCAGTCTGACTGGCCAATCATTCATTTAACCGCAATAATCAATCATTTGACGATCAAAGCCTTGTGGTTGTGGGGTTCTTACAGAGCAGTCCGAAAATGAAGGTAACCAAAGAAGATAGTGTGGTAATAACGATCCTAATTTGGAGGTTCTTTTCAAGTCCACTTGATATTTGAAACTTGAAACGGAGGTTGAAGATGAAGACTATCCTAAGGACGGCGCCAGTGGTGCTCGTGTACTTTGTAGAGAGCTGTTAATTGCCATAAACCGCTATGATGTTTGTAGACAAATTAATTCGATTTTAAATTAGGAACATAAAAATTGAGGAAATTAGTGTTTCTATGAAGATTATCGAGGAGGAACTGTGGGAAAGAACTTTTCAGTTCTGTGTGAGGGTAAAAAGTACAGAGCGAGAAAGTTTGTAATCAATACCGCCTAATCAATCATAAGCACTTTGTTAGTTTGACTATTGAGCATTATGTTCTTTTTTAGATATGAAAAATCATAAGAATTCATGCATGTAACAAATTAACGACGAATTCAAAATGACAATTTGACATTATTGATGGAGATGAGAGCTATGCAAAGCAAACTTGTTTCGTCAAGAGGTTTTTTCTTCCGAATTGTAAACTAACTTCTCCAACGCATCTGAAAAATGGTTTTTCTCAATACCTGCAAGTCGGCTTGAATGAATTTTTGCCCTGCGAGTAACGTTTGGAAACAAACAGAAGTCTGGCAGGGTGGAGGAGCATTTCCTTCCCGAAATGGGGCCAGTTTTTCTTCAATTAAAAATGTCCATATCTGTGAATCAATGGGACAGTCTTCGACATCTTCGGAACAATTTTGCATGCTGAAGAACACTGTTTCAGCTAATCCTAGTTCTCTGTTGTATACCTACTAGAGTATCGATGTTTCGTCGAGTGTTACGAAGAAGTACAGAAACGCCTGGGGATCGTGCTTTGAAGTGGTCTCACGGTTGCGTTTAAAGTTCGAAGTGAGCAAACCTTGCACCCATTGCGCAGACAACTTTCATGGCCAAAATCTCATGAAGGATATGACATAATCGACCTACTGTCTCAGCTACCTGTCTCATCTTCAATCGACGGTCTTTCGTGGTATAAATTTTCGTGGCTGATCAAAAGTCGACGTGCAACCACTTTGTAACTCGTTAAACAAATTTTGACAGCCACCATCGAGGGGAAAAATTCCCTGTACATACCTACATAGCGTCCAAACACACTTACTTACTTACTTAAGGTGGCGCTACAGTCCCTTGTGCACTTGGGCCTCAATCAACAGTCTCCGCCAGCTAGCTTGGTCCTTAGCTAGTTGTCTCCAGTTTTGCACTCCAAGTTGATTGAGCTCCTCTTCCACTTGAGTGCGCCACTAGAGTCGCGGTCTTCCTCTCCCCCTACGTCCCTCGGGAATAGTGTCGAAGGGTTTCTGGGCCGGAGCATTGGTGTCCATCCGCTCTAAATGATCGAGCCATCTGAGTCTCTGGACCTTGACCCTTCTGGATATGTCATTGTACAACCCGTAAAAGTCGCTGTTATATCTTCTTCGCCATTCCCCTTCAATGCACACGGGGCCAAAGACGACCCGAAGAACTTTCTCTCATTTTCCGCTAAACCCATTTTGCCGCTTCTGTCTCAATTCTCACAAAGGCGCCATTGACATCACGCTGTGTTCTTCCCATTATATCAATATCATCGGCATACGCGAGAAGTTGAACACATTTTTGGAAGATAGTGCCTCTGGTGTCGACGGTGGAGTCTGCACTAACTTCTCAAGAACGATGTTAAGGAAATCGCACGACAGTGCATCACCTTGTCTGAATCCTTTTTTGACGTGTCCGACAAAAGGCTCCTGTCTGATGGCGGTGTTTTGTTCGTCGCCGCCGTTACACAGTCTACAGAAAAGATTTTCCCAAATCCCCAGCATTGACTGCGATTCTTCTATGATGTTACCTTGTTTATCTCTGCAGGCATCGGTTCTTGCTCAATGACCTTGGGCCAGCTGTTTAACTTTTCTATAAAACCTCCGAACTTCATTCCTGCTGTTGGATCTCTCAAAATCCTGATCTGACGCTTCTCATGCTTCCTTATTTTCTTCTGAAAAGCGGCTTTCGGTTCCTCTCTCCTCTTCGGCTCGTACAGCAGCTCTTGTCCTTCTATTCATTCTATGCATCGGCCTGCCTGCATTCTTCGTCAAACCAGGGGTTTCGTTTTGGTGGCTTTGTTAAACCCAGCACGTCAGAGGTGGCATCTCTAACTGCATTCTGGCAATGTTGCCACTGGTCTTCGATACTTGATGTTGGCGGTATAGGACTTCTTAATAGGTTACTTGACACTCTCTCCAAGAAGGGTCTGGAGATCTCTTGCGATTGTAACCGTCCAACGTCGAATTTTCTTACAGCATTTCCTTGTTTTGGCCGTTGTCGGGATATTCGTAGCACTACCTTGGCTACGACGAGGTAGTGGTCCGAGTCGATGTTAGCTCCTCCGAAAGTTTGACCATCTAAAATGCTGGAAAAGTGATCCCCATGTACCTTTATGGATGTTGAGAAGTGAAAAGCAGATGCTTGCTACCACAATTTTTTGCCCCGCAGCAAAATCGATCAGCCTGAATCCGTTGTCGTAAGCGGTGTCGTGCAGGCTGTGCCTTCTGACTGTTCCACCAAAGATGGTCACTTTTCCCAGCTTTGCATTAAAATCTACGAGGACAATATTAATGTCATATCTAGGACATTGCTCGTACGTTTTGTCAAGGAGCTCGTAGAACTCGTCTTTGGTTTCGTCCTTTTTCTCTTCTGTGGGGGCATGCGCGCATATTAGGCTAATGTTGCTGAATTTAGCCTTGATTCGGATTGTCATGATGCATTCAATTACACATTTGAAGCTCAAGACTTTTTGTCTGAGTCTGCGTCCCACGACGAATCCCCATCCAAGGAGTCGCTGCTGTTGCTCTCGGTAACAATCACCATAGTAAACCAAACACGCTTCCCTTCCAAAATCGAATCATCACCGACCAATATTGATTTTTTTGCACATTTCCGCAGACTTTTTTGCGTATTAATTCTTATTTTGCGTCTTTGGAAAATAGTTCGTGTGTGGTTGCTCTTAGGTTAAACCCATAGTTTCGAGCAGCAGAACAAAATATTGTAGTAAGTGGCTAGGTCGGAAAATTAAGAGTTATTCACACTTTTTGCAAATAAAACATAAAATTACTTTGTTCACATCACTTTTAGTTTTATTTATTCAACACTGAAAGTGTTGCACAATATCTTTACTTTATCACAGTTCACAATCAATTAATTGTCTTCGCTTTCGAGACCCTATTTATATTATAGCAAATAACTTCCAGAAAATACTGGGTTTTTGTAGGCGCTAAAAGTTCTCCATGCTTGACGAAAAGTTCTCCTCTAATGACCAATAGATGTTGCTCCTTGTCTATTCTGTTATGTAAACGTGTACACTACTACAAATAAAGATTTTGAAACTACCACAACACAATATACCCCTCTTGTTGCAAATAGAGTGTATTCACACTGCAATGTCAATTATGCGCGTTTGACCTTATTTGGGAGTTACAATAACCTCGACTCCCATAAACCACTTTTTGACCTTATTTCGAAATGTGCGCAAATTCAACACTCAAATTGTCTTAAATTTCACACAAAACAGCCCAAATTGTGTCCCGTGTTCAACGTTACCACACCGGTTTCGGAAATATCTTACATCTTTATCTTCCTGCTTACGAATGTTGTTAAGAAATTCAAAAATTAATTTCCAATTTGTAAACTTACCGGCCAACCTCATAAACACTCATTTTTGTTTTGTAAACACTCAGCTGAATTTTCCCAAACAGTCTCCTAAATTAACTCGTCATCAAGAATAAATTCATTAGTTTTCGGCATACTTAGCGTCCCTCAACAATCAGCCAAGTGCATACACTTTCCTTCCGACAATATCCAGTCCCATGAGACAGATGATATTCCTTAGATAGCTTGACATTAGCAAGCAATTTAAATGCAAATGAATTGTTGCATTATGATTGATGGCGTCATTTGATAAAATTAAGCAGCCAAGCTGGGCTATCCGCCAAGTCATCATACAAGCGCGAGTCAACGCACTGGCACCTCATCACCCCGAGGCGATATTCCGCGAAGAGTAAAAGTCGTTAAGGCAATTACCACATCCTAAACACACACAACCCGGCCCCAGCATCGAATGTTCGTAAACCGGAATCCTTGAATCTCGTCTCGCGCAGCGAACGCAGTGCGCATGGAATCTTGCGCAGCTGACCCATTGGGCCCGCAGTGGCGGCCACTAAGCTAATACCGATAGAAATAATTACTTGTCAGGTTCGGCATAAACGGACGCCTCCAAGTGAAGCTGCAGCTAATTTTCACTCACCACATGATGCTCTGCTGGTAAATATGTTGTTGCAAGTTGCAACCCCATCGCCATCAAGTCCAGTCGAGCTCGAAATTGATTCGTTACAGAAAACAAATTTGAATCTGTCCAAACGACCTATCATAACAAAATTAACAAAATCCATCAAATCGTAATGATACCCGGCCCAGACGCAGACTGAAATTTTGGGACTGTGGGGAGAGTTGGATTTCAAGTACGCTGATTCGGCTGCCGCTGTCCAAAAACGCATCCATCCGCGTCCCAGTCGTCGTCGGTCATCGTGGTGTAGTTGGTGGATAATTAATGGTCGGACAATAAATTCTCGAAACAAAACAAACGAATCATCAGGAATCATCGCACTCGCTTGTCTTTTATTTTGGCTGTCGGTGTGTGCCTGTGCATCAGTAAGCAATCACGCAACAAGACGGAGGAGAGACGAGACATCATTTCCACCTCGGGACATTTATGATGGCTTCGCTCATCTCATCTCTCTCAGCGGGCTGTGGCATCTTCATATAAAAATGTATATTTTTGTTGATCCCTGGATGCTGAAGTTGATGTTGATGTTGATGCTGATGATGATAGAGCTGCTGTGCATGATTAAAATGTTTTCGGTTTCATTAATTTAAATGCGAAAGGCAACAAACTACTCAGGGAATGGATATTTGTTTTCGGTTTACTTTCGAGTTGAGGTCGCCGGGAGATCATGTTTCTTGCCTCAAGAATCGAAATTGTAGACAATGAACAAGTGTTGGTCTTAACTCTTTTACGATTGTGTACAAAAAATAGTATTACGCTAATTGGGTATCAAGAATATGTAAAGGTGAAATTAATTCCTTACTTAAATCAGTTTTGTCAATGGTGGCGTTGTTATCACGATAAGCCCTAAGCCTCACCGCCTGATATCGCCAGAATCGAAGTTTTTAAGTTTTTTACTGTATGAGGAATGGTCGGTACCTATAGATATTTCAAAATGGCAAACGGAATCCACGCAAAACCAATTTTTTTTTTTTGCTGAGTAAAACGATTCTTCTGATCAAAACGAACGGCCGTAAAAAGGAGCGTTTTTTCCGGCTCTCGCACTTGGAGTTGCACCAAGTACCTGATACTCCAGGTTGGGGGTTGTACGCCGGGTCAGCTTCCAGCCTGCGTAGAAAAAGATTAAGTTCGATAAGACTTCGGATGGATAAACTATTCCTGACGTCCGCATGCTGCCGAACAAGCGGAGACCCTCAGCTGCTACAAAGCACACATTACGGCTATCCAGGAAATGCTAAGGGATGGACCGGGCAAAAGGGAGATGCAAAACTGTGATATTAACTATGGTTATTGTGGCGCTACAGTCCTTGGGCCTCAATCAACAGTCTCCACCAGCCAGCTCGGTCCCTAGCTAGCTGTCTCCAGTTTTGCACTCCAAGTTGATTGAGGTCCTCTTCCACTTGAGTGCGCCAGCTGAGTCGCGGTCTTCTTCTCCGGAGCATTGGTGTCCTTCCGCTCCAAATGACCAAGCCGTCTGAGCCTCTGGACCGTGATCCTTCTGGCGAGGTCCATGTCGTTGTACAACCCGTAAAGTTCGCTGTTGTATCTTCTTCGCCATTCCCTTTCATGGCAAACGGGACAAAGATGACCCGAAGAACTTTCCTCTCGAAACAGCCTAAGATTTTGTCAAAGTCAAAGCTTCTGCACCATACAACAGGACTGGGATGATGAGAGTGTTGTATAATTTTACCTCAGTTGCTCGAGAGAGGGCTTTTCCACTCAATCGCTTTTCCACTCAATTAGCCCAAAGAAACAGCGATTAGCAAGAGTTTTTCTTCGTCTGATCTCGGCGCTGGTGTTACTGCCCGTGTTTATAGCGGTGGTAGGTAGACAAACTCCTCTACTTCCTCGAAGTTGTGACGTTCTGTCCGAGCCGTCGGTGTTGGCTGTCCTTCCTCGAAGACAGCATATACTTCGTTTTTTCCTCATCATTTACCGTTGAACCCATTTTCGCCGCTTCTGTCTCAATTCTCACATAGGCGCCATTGACATCACGCTGTGTTCTTCCCATTATATCAATATCATCGGAGTACGCGAGAAGTTGGACAGATTTTTGGAAGACAGTGCCTCTGGTGTTGACGTTGGAGTTCTGCACTATCTTCTCAAGAACGATGTTAAAGAAATCGCATGACAGTGCATCGCCTTGTCTGAATCCTTTTTTTGACGTCGAAGGATTCCGTAAGCTCGTTGCCAACCTTGATGGCGCTTTATACAGTTCGTCTCTGTAGATGATGTCATACGCGGCCTAAAAATCGATGAAAACGTGGTAGGTATCGATTTGGAGTTCATAGGTCTTTTCCAGGATCTGCCGCAACGTGAAAATATGGTCGATGGTTGACTTTCCTGGCCTGAAGCCACATTGATAAGGACCAATCAGATTGTTTACGAAAGGCTTCAGACGTTCAAATATTACGGCAGAAAGGATCTTGTAGGCGATGTTAATTAGACTTATTCCTCTGTAGTTGGCGCAGTTTAGAGGATCTCCCTTTTTCAGGATCGGGCAAACAATGCTGATGTTCCATTCATCGGGGATGCAGACCTCTGACCATATCTTACAGATGATTTGGTGCACGCTCCCATCTAGCTCGTAGCCTGCTGCTTTGAACAACTCAGCAGCTAGACCATCTGCTCAGGCAAAAAGCCTTGAGCTTCAACGAACGCATCATGACGATCCGAATCAAGGCTAAATTCGTCAAAATTTGCCTAATATGCGCGCGTGAACCCTGACTAAATCATATGAATGTGCCTTAGTCTGTTTCGAGAGGAGAGTTCTTCGGGTTATCTAAGGCCCCATTTGCATTAATATAAGCAATGGAGAAAGGTCAAGCCCCAGCGACTCAGTTCGCTCGGTCCGCTGGAAAACAATGCTCTGAGGCTAATTGCTTTCGACAGTATTCTCGAGGGATGTAGAAGTGGAGGAAGACCGCGAAGTGGCGCATCCAAGTGAAAGAGGACCTTTTTCAATTTGGAGTGCAAATCTGGATAGCTGGTGAAAGTTAGCAACGGACTGAACACTCAGGCGCCACCTTAAGCAATTATGTAATTTTGAGCATGAAAGCAGTCAAAGGATGAATGTCACGTTTGCAACCGTGAAACCAATTCAGAGCAGTGTTTGACGCTGTTTAAGAGCAAAGTTGTTTCGTGAAGGTTTCCGGAAAGGTGATGGGCATCGTTTTCTTTGATTCGCAAGGCGTGATCGACATCTACTACAAAACGGTCCAGAACGGTTGTATTTCCAAACATTATAAAATCACTCGTCTGGTTGAAATTTCAGTCGAATGTGGAAATAATCGCCGCCACGGAGGACTACTTTGCGGACTTCGAGAAAACTTATTTAGCTTAAAAACATAGGAAAATCGCTGGGTCAAGTTTAACGAGTATCAAGCAGACAACTACAATGAAAAATAATTCGCCACTTTTACTAATTGTTGTTTTTCATTTGTAATCTAATTAAATCAAAGGTTGTTCATTTAGATTGGCAATATGCAGCCATTTGAAATTTTGTTTCTCCTGGTTGTGATGAGCTTTTTAATAACTACAACTTAAATATTGAAAGTAATTCAGTTTTATTTTTTTTTTATTAAACTTGCTTAATCGGATATCCGCTGGCGTCACTTCCGGTGTATGTTCGGATTTAGTTAAAGCTGCCACTAGACAGATGTCCGGCTACTTGCTGTCTTTTTTGACGGTAGGGCTTCCGCTACTGGGTTTTCTTTACCTGTTTCCGTTTAGGGTTTTGGTAAATCTTCACTCGACCGGTTTATTTCCGGGGAATCAGCAGGTATGTTTAAGGCCCCTGGTGGCACGCAGCACGGCAGGCAATAGCTCTGGGGGATCAGCAAATTTCCTTCTTTGTTTAAAGCCGTTTAGTTACCACTGGTGGATAGAAGGCTTAACAAAGAAATGGCGGTTGAGGCATGGTCGGTATTTCAGACAATTTCCTTCGATATTTTAACCCCTTACCACTGGTAACGGGAAACTTTAATTAATAAATGCCGGTAGGCGGCGGAAATGACCAAAAGCACTCAAATCGAAACCCAAAGTTGAAATGACAACTAATAGTAGTGACGAAAAGTAGTGGCAGTGGCGACTTTACGACGAAAATACTGATCCTCATATGAACTTTACTACTAAAACCAAGTGTGAATTGTATGAGTGCGAAAGTTAAACTTTCATGTGTTTCGGCTTAATTCCTTGTGTCATGCAATTAAGACTGTTATCGATGATAAATGCAAAACCGCCATGAATTAATGAGTCATACGAGATGTTTTGTTTATTCTTTGTCTGGTATGGATCCAAAGCCAAATAAAATGTATGCAGATATATACATGAATTAGGTTTGCCTGCATATGTGATTCTCAAAGGGAGCGTGAATTATATGAATTCGAAATGCAAAACTGACTGCAAAACTATTTAGTTATTGTTGGAAAAATCGAACTACTCTACAAGAGCATGTAACACTTTGTTACATGGTTAAATTATTTATTTTTATTTTATAATCTAACGAACGTAAAACGAGCCATACTGTCTTCATAGTTAAAAAAGACAACCCTGTTTCGTCAGCCAGATTTGATAGAAAGATATTTTTTTCCATAGTCAATTTAAAACTTAATTTTTCACATAAAAAGACTCTGAACGTATTAAATTCTCAAGACCGACATCAAAATCAACTTTCCCAGGGAAATGACCAAAGACTGAATAGTAAAAAGACAATTTTGAAGTTTTAACGTTAATTTTTAGATTTTTATCAACACCATCTACCGTTAAACTTCTTAAAATCAAATAAAATTTCAATAAGACTCCCTAAACTCCGAAACACTAAAAAATCTCTATTTCGATTTTTATGAGCTAATGACCACTAAACAGTTCAGCTTTCTGCTCGTTAAAACCCCATAAAGAGAGAAAACAAAAAGTCTATTAATTGCCGATATCTTAACGACATAATTCAAGACTAGATTCAAATTCAGCCTTGCGGAACCTCACCGGATATGGTGATCTTTGAGCCTTCTTTAATTTCAATGCTCTTCAAGGTTCGAATCTTGAATGGTGGTGATATGGTGCGGTTTTAATAATGCAGAGTGCGACGACGGACCCCCTAATGAAGTTGTTAAATTGCAATAAAGAACGATCCGCCCATCAGATGTTGATCCAACGATAATGTATTTAAGCACACATAACAATTTAATCCTTATGTGAGAGTTACAGTCGATTCGGCTGAGTAAACAGGATGTATAATTTTTGCTCATGCTCACCGAAGCCAGAACATGATGAGGGCTAATTATTGGAGTGTGTTCTTGTCTTACAGTCATTTTGAGCAGAAGCTTAAACACTTTGTATGCACATTTTGACAAGTCTTTCTGATCCGATGACTAGTAGATACACCACTTTTGCGAACCACGAAACAAAAGCCCACTAGCCTAGCAGGAGAAGCAGTTACAAGACATTCCTTAAGCAAACAAATAAATCAATCACTGGCCATGAATCTGGAATTAACCCTCAAACAACTGGAAATCCCATAATCGGACTTGGACTTTGACTCACAATCGCGCCCTTGAAAAGGATATGACTGGTCATCACGTTTCTGGAACTAGCAAAGTCTACTTTTCACACTCCCATTCTGACGTCCGATGCGTTGACAGACGGTGATAAGTTGTTGGTAGGCGAGTTATGCTCAAGCGAGCACCTCAGCTATTTATCGATGATGTACGCGGGTACAATTATTATTATTATTGTTGATCGTTTCGTTATTCCATTGTTGTCGTTGGCCATCGAGAACAGAGTGCCTTTGATGATGGCATAGAATGGAGTCTTATCAGGTCATCAGATCGCTAATAATTTCAACGAATTCACTAGAATAATCGCTCTGAGTGACCATATCAGATGGAACCTGTTTCGAATACTCACACTTGGTCTAACTTGTCCACTTTGGGTATAGGCAAGAGGTTTTGATGATTTCTTGTGAACAGTGGTATTTTTAAATCTTCGTTTAATTCACTTCATAGTTGTTGTTTTCAAAATAAATAAATATGAAAGAACCATGGTTAAAAGTGTTCTGAGTTTCGGCTTATATTGGCTGTGCGGTTATCATACTATTTTGAATATAAATTTGGCAGATCGATGGATTACATATTGTTAACTCTACCTGCCCGAACATTAGAACTGCGATTTGAAGATTTTACAAAGCGGTACTATCCAGGGTCCATTCCGTACTCAGTTTGTCTTAAAATCGCCTGATATAGCTTGCAGGAGCAGCAGTTCTCGTGGAAATGTGCTTCTTATCTGTTCGCAATCGGCCCCCTCAATTCCACTCATGCACTTAAAGAATTGTTGAAGAATGTAATCATTTATATTGAAATATAACTTCTCCATGGGGCATGGACCATGCCTTCAAACCGCGATGGCCACCAAAACTCCACTAGTTGTTACATGAATTGTTTTCCAACGAAAGGGCTTATTTTGACATTCAAAGAAAGATCACATGTCTTGAAATAAATGATCGAATGCTTATTTTAATGTATATAATTAAAAATGGAAAACAATTCAGCGAAATGGCAGCCACGGCTGCGGTTATAGACAATATCCTTCTCATTAAACTTTCCATCACTATCTTTGAGTACTTTCAGGTCTTGAATCGACGCTGGGCTACTGGCTTAGAAATTTTCTTTCACGAGGCCTTAACGGAAAGATTTAACATGTTAAATCACAAGATGGCGAGAGATAAAACGGGTTGGAAAATTTTCCCCGAACTTAATAAGCCAGACCCAGGTATTTCTGCAAAAAAAAAAACGGTGAAATGACGTTTATGGAAAGCCCAATTCAAAGGAATGATGAGGAAGAGACAAACCGGGGCTTTCTTTAACAATTTCCGCCACAGAAGCAATATTCCCAGTTGTTATTGATCGATGGCACGTTTTTTATACTTATAGTGAATTTTAATAATTTCAATGCCTTGTGGAAGCGTGTAGTGTTCCATTTCCACTAATGGCGTAGCTTCTACTTGTGAAATGTCAAAAAATTAAAGCTTCAAAAGTGACTAATGTTCCACCCACCCGACACTTACGAAGTGAAGATAAACTGAGATCCAACAAAATATAAAAAAGTAAAAGCAGTTGTTTTTCTGCGAAATCTGATAGTTGCGGATTATACATACTGGGAAGAGGACAAGTAGATTGCTTTTTTTTTAAATAAAATACGAAATGTAATTTTGGAATAAAGTTCCAAGAAGTTCCCTCAAAAAAAGTACTATTTCTTCTTCAAAACAGTAGTAAATCTAGCAAGTCATTTGCTTTATGTACTATCAACAACAAGAGTAGGTATATATTATATATAGTACTAGCAAAACCCCTGCCCGCTTCGCAGGGCTTCGGCCCACAACGGTTCGGAAATTAGAGATTGTCAGGATGAAGAATACGATAATCGATGGATAGGCAGAAATGAACAATATTCTTAGAAAAATCATGCCTGTATTTGCTAATCCGATGAATAATCTATTCGTTTTTCAATTCTTTTACATAATTTTTTTAGTTTATTTACCCATTAAACATATCGTCCCCAAATTAAGCTCCCTGAGCTGGTAAAGTAATTAGGATTTTGACAGCAAGCCAGGTATAGGCATAAGTATGCTTTTAACCCTCTTCAGGATTACACAATGTTGTAAATTTTCTTAAAACTAGCAATTATTGGGATATTATAAATTGCTGCGATAAAAATATTGACAAAAAAAAACCTAAATTCGATGTTCTAAGCTGTTTTAGATTTTCCCAAGTTTTATAAAATGTATGGGTTTTTGTTTATCAATGAGATCTTATTTGCTAATTTTTTTTTGTTCATAAGGTAAAAATAAGAAAGCTTTATGTTCTTTACGCATTATTTGAAAAAAAAAAAATAAAATATCTTAGTCAACACTTTGCTCGGGCAAGAAAAATTGAACACAAAGTTAGCCTTTTTTTTAATCGTCAAAAAGTGATGAAAAAGTAACTTTGTCTTAGAAGGATTATTTTCTAAGAATATGACCAAGAATCACACCCCAAAGTATATGGCAGACAAATTACAGGATACCCTGTATAGTTGACCATGAGGA
>CAKKXW010000003.1:81470466-81495394 GCA_920937365.1 Sphaerophoria rueppellii
AAAAGATTCTTATAACAAGTAAAGACGGATAGGTAGCTAATGGCATAAGAAGTAGGACTGTTAGAGATTAAAGGCTTGGAGGATGTAATACCAAATACGCTACGAGTATCTGTATGTCTTACAAAAACGTACCTACGTTTGAAGGTAGTGTGGTAACTCTACCTATCTATCTATTTATTTATAAACAAATGTTTATATTTTCCGATGCCAAGTAAGGTGTATCAAGCCAGCATCAGAATCCTTGAGGAAGAAGGCTTTTGCCTTTCAGTGCTTTATATAGTACTAGCAAAACCCCTGCCCGCTTCGCAGGGCTTCGGCCCACAACGGTTCGGAAATTAGAGATTGTCAGGATGAAGAATACGGTAATCGATGGATAGGCAGAAATGAACAATATTCTTAGAAAAATCATGCCTGTATATGCTAATCTGATGAATAATCTATTCGTTTTCAATTCTTTTACATATTTTTTTTTAGTTAATTTACCCATTAAACATATCTTCCCCAAATTTAGCTCCCTGAGCTGGTAAAGTAATTAGGATTTTGACAGCAAGCCAGGTATAGGCATAAGTATGCTTTTAACCCTCTTCAGGATTACACAATGTTATAAATTTTCTTAAAACTAACAATTATTGGGATATTATAAAGTGCTGCGATAAAAATATTGACAAAAAAAACCTAAATTCGATGTTCTAAGCTGTTTTAGATTTTCCCAAGTATTATAAAATGTATGGGTTTTTGTTTATCAATGAGATCTTATTTGCTAATTTTTATTTTGTTCATAAGGTAAAAATAAGAAAACTTTATGTTCTTTACGCATTATTTGAAAAAAAAGAAAAATATCTTAGTCAACACTTTGCTCGGGCAAGAAAAATTGAACACAAAGTTAGCCTTTTTTTTAATCGTCAAAAAGTGATGAAAAATTAACTTTGTCTTAGAAGGATTATTTTCTAAGAATATGACCAAGAATCACATCCCAAAGTTTATGGCAGACAAATTACAGGATACCCTGTATAGTTGACCATGAGGAAAAAAAGAAATTTCTAAATGAAAACCACATATTTTTAAAGATTGACCTTGCATCTTATTTATTTTTCAGGGAATTCAAGTCGAACAGGAAACTAAAGACGTATGCCATTGACTTCTTCACGGCTAGTCTTGTAGTACTGTAAAGTTTCAGTTGATTGATGTCCCGAAACATAGTAATGCTCATACCATCAGAGTTAAAAAATGGGGTACATAAATGCATAAATGCAAAAAATTCAAAAACTCCGTCTCGTTGTAAAATTTACTGCATCGTTTTTATTTGTAATTGTGTCAAACCACTCAAACGACTTGTGGGCAAAAAATTATGCATTTATTTGTCTAGTTCAAAATAAATTGTTGCATCGATTTTAGAAAGACTTTAATCTGTACCAGCCATTATTGCACTTCAACTCAATGCTTCAATACTTGGAAAGAAAATAAAAATTGTTTGAAAGTGAAATTCGGCCTTCAGAATCAAGTGAAATTATTCCATTTCCAATGTCCAATAGTGTCCGTCGCTTAGTGGTTAGGTGCGTTGGCTGCTAAGCAGAACGTCGTGGGTTCGAGACCTACTCGTGCCCAAAGTTTTTTATTTCATCTTTCTTGGGCATTGCCTTTTGCGAAGAACTGACAAAACTTCCAAGAGTTTCAAGAGTATGAAAAAGTGCTTCTCAACTTTGCCGTTCGGAATCGGCGTTAAATTGTAGGTCCCCTCAATTCTTCACACGCACCCAGAGAATTATTGATGAGAGTAAGTCACTTAGGCCTTGGCTCTTCAAGATCTGTCGCGCCACTCTCTCTTTAATGTGCAATAATTGGCCAATGTAAGGTTCCTGAAATAGAAGTTTTTAAACGACTCCATTCGTCTGCAGCAGTTGACCGTGGTATACTCGACAAAGTTTGTCCTCAACAACAAAAAGATTCAGAGCTCCAAATTCTTCAAGTTGCGGTTAAAGGCTTCAAGTAAATTTTTGTGCGCCATTGTGCTCTCATCCCACACAAATATTCGGCCATTACCAACTCTTTTGAAATATTGTAATGTCGGTTTTAGAAAGAAGAAAGAGCCAACTCTTTTTTTAATTTCAGATCATATTGATGCTAAAATTAATGATAACAAAAATGATTTCCCAATTCCACCAGGTGCATCACAAAAATATATACCACCACTCAGACTGATCACACCTTGCATATCTAATGGTGTCATACACATAGGTACTTTTGTTGATCGTTTAACTTCGGCTCAATAGTTTGCGCAAATATTCTGAATCCAATGCAATTTTATTATTGTCCTCAACGTAGTATTGTCGTCGAGCAACCAATTCAATTGTGGCAATATTTTATTCGCAAATCGGTTTTTTTCGTAAGCAACTGGCACATTTCAATTTGAAAGCATGCACTTCCCAATCAGATTGGCATTTGCAATGACTATTGTCTCAAAGCTAAATAATGTCTGTTTGTGGCTTAAATTTGAGCACACCATGTTTTTCATTCAGACAATAATTATACGTGGAATACCTCCAATTCGTTAATGTTGATTAAATTTTATTAATGACACATTCCATCAACATTCAAAACGTTATAAATAACAAATACGCACCCACTAAAAATAAATAAGATATGCATACTTATTTTCATACTCTAGAAATATCATATATCAAAACAACGTTTGCCGGGTCAGCTAGTTCAAATATAATTTCCTGACATTTTATTTTGTCGAACAAAAATTATATTTGTCAAATATTTTTTTTCTTCACTGACATTTTTTTTATTTTTTTATTGAAAAAAAAAAATGTTTGACGAAATTTTCAAACTAAATTGAGTGTTCGTATATTGATCAGTTTTTTATTGTAGTGCGAAATGTAAAATTTTTTAGCATTTTTAACATTTGAACCATTTGTGATTTGAAAAGTATACATTTTATTTTTGCCAAACCTTCTACCCTAAAACCTCATGTATTTAGAGAAAAAATTAGGAAAATCGGTCAACCAGTGTGCCCGGTTAGCGAACGAACACAAAAATTAGGCTGTTCTTTTATATATATAGATTACTGCCCAGCCCATTCTCTGATTCACGCTGGTCTTTAATCGACTAGTATTTTTGAATAAAGTAGTGCTTCCTAAATGTGAAAAGTAAGGGTAAATTCATAAATGTCAACTTGCAGCAGTAATGCAAGATTTGCGTTCATTAATGAAGATAAACTGTATTATGTTTGCAGTAAAGCAGTCAATCAGTGTGTTCATAAAAACAAACTGATAGCTAAACTTCGATCAAGTCTGTAGTCGTAAAATAAGAGTTAGTAAAATAATTGAATTTTTATGAAACTTTTGGCAAAAATAAAATATTTTTGTTCTCAATAATTTGAAATACAGCATTTTTACTTCATAGGTATGACTGTGGTGGCTAAAAATTCTGGTCAGATGTAGACGTTAAGCTGGTAACAGTTCGTCTGGCGGTAGAATTGCCATTTGCTGCTGGCAGAGAAAAAGGAACGTTTGAAGTTCTTCGTCAACAACCTGATAGGTCCTTATCAGTGTGGCTTCTGAACCGGAAAGTCCACCATCGATCATATATTTACCCTACGGTAGATCTTGGAGAAGACCCAGGAACTTCAAATCGATACCTACCACTTTTTCATCGATTTCAAGGCCGCGTATGACAGCGTCTATAGAGACCAATTATATAGAGCAATGTCTAGTTTTGGCATCTCAAAAAAACTCGTCCGTCTTTGTAAGATCACAATGGAAAACTCACGGTCACGCTGTTCCATCATGGCCGGAAAAAACCTAACGGACGCATTTGATGTCAAGAAAGGTTTTAGACAAGGCGATACGCTGTCATGCGAATTCTTCAACATCATTCTTGAAAAGATTGTGCAAAGCTCCTAGGTTACGCAGACGACATTGACGTAATTGGAAGAACACAGCGTGATGTCAGTGGAGCGTTTGTGAGTCTTGAGACGGAGGAGGAAGATGGGTCTAGCGGTTAACGAGGGCAAGACCAAGTTAATGCTGTCGACAAGAAAGGACTACCAACATCGACGTCTTGTATCAAACGTCAACATAGACAGATTTAACTCCGAGGTAGTTAAGGACTTTGTCTACCTCCGGTAACAACGCAGACAACAACACCAGCGCTGAAATCAAGCGAAGAATCACTCTTGCCGATCGCTGCTTCTTTAGACTTAGAAGGCAATTGAGTAAAGTCCTATCCCGAGGAACTAAAGTGACACTCTACAAAACCCTCATCATCACGGTCCTAATGAGACATGGACTATGACAATATCCGGTGAAAACGCTGTGAGCTGCTTTGAGAGAAAAAAAATTCTAGTGATTTTTGGTCCTGTTTGCAGAAATGGAGAATGGAGTTAAGTCCAACGGCTTAGATGTTTGGGTCATGTTAAGCGAATGGAAAATAATGCTCTGGCTTGTAGAATCTTCGAATCCAACCCAGAAGGACGTCTAAGGAGAGGAAGACCGGGCCTCAGGTAGAGCACACAGGTTTGTTGGGTGAGGCCCTGGTCCGACCTGAACTGTAGCGCCACCGCTACAACTGTAGCGAATCTCCTCGATACTTCTCAGGAGGAGTATGAAAGTTTACGTGAATCGAAAAATACGAAGACTCAAGAAAGACACAAAAAAGGTCTCTGATATCTACTACCACGAAGTAAGAACAAGGTACAAGCAAATGTAATACTGTAGCATTATTTATTTGACTTCAGAAATGGACAATATAAAACCGGGTAGCCTGCCGCCAATTTCAGAGCTAATCCCAGCGAACCCCAGAGGCGGCGCAGGGTGGCTAATACGTGGCGGAACACTAGTTTAAAGTGGAAGTTTATAATAATCTTCTTAAGGGCGATAAGACAACAGCACAGCGCCGAGTTAACGAAGTAGAGAAATACTGGAGTTGTAGCCGAGGTTTTTGAGGCCTTACTGAGTATTCGATGGAATGTTTTTTACCTAAGCTTTTTTTCTCCAGAATGCTGAGAAAAACGATGTTAAATTCATTTCTGTATAGTCTGATTTTTTTTTGTTTATTTCGAGCTTTGGTCTATGGCGCTACAATAAAATAGTCAAAGGTGATTGAATTTTCGAGTTTTATCTTACGTTACTCTGTGGACTCATAGCCTGAATCTTATCATGTCTAGAGTAATGAGCTGGCCAGTAAATACTCGAAGAATTAGGTTAAATTACCCTTCTTACACACCCAATCATTCCATCAAGCGTGAGTTTATTGAATCTCTTGCGTTAGTATGACCAGAACTACCTTAGCTCTAATTTATTTAAATTTTTGATTCGGTTTCATCAATAAGCTTTACTTGACACGAATTTATTCGAGTCATTGTTGGTTTTGAGTACCTACACACGTACCTGACTGACTGATGGAAATATGTTGGTTGTATTGGATGCTGCAAGAGAAAGGTGCTTTCTTAGCCTAAAAGACTTCCAAGCACCTGTTAATCAGTAATGAAGAAATTCCACATCCCAATTGACTTACTAAGCCTCCATCATGCCGTATGCCTACTAAAGAATGCGCTTCACTGCCAAGAGACTCATAGCGCTGCGCGACCTCATTAAATGAATTCGAAGTGTACTCTTTTGGAATGTAAGGCGGTCGCTATCCCACTAGCCAGTGTATGGCTAGTTTTCATATATTCCAGACCACTATGCAGTGGTTCAAGTCTTAAACTACATACATAAGAATTGTACATTTATGGTCCAACGCTCCAGCAGCAAATGATTGTGAATCGTAGCCATTTCGCGAGTTCAGACACCGCCCCAGTGGGAGGTGCTCCACCTCCAAAACTGCAATTGCATTTTTCCTCCTGCATTCATGTTTGTTCTGCGTGAGTGCACCCATTCACAATTCACAGCGGAGTATTTGTTGAAGGTGCAGCGACTTGCGATGAAATGTTTGATAATTGAGGATTTATCGCTGGTGAGATAAGTTGCAACGAATTGCTTGTTTTTGTTGTTTTATCCTAATCAACGAGTTAAGTGACTTGAGAGCCTGTAAATGCGAGGATTATGTGGCGGTGGTTTAATGTGCGCTTTATCGAGAAATTCAACTTTTAAATTGAATGAAAGGAAATAATTGCCAAAATTCTGGCTGAGCCCCAGGCTTGTGGGTTTAAAAACTTTTTCAACAGCTTTGTCTCCGGGTCAATTCAATACCTCTGGAAATTAAATGATGTCTTAAGAGCTGACACACGTTTTAAAGGAACTTAGGGATGGGATCAAATCTTTGATCTTGAATTCTGAGAGTTCCTCAATACCGTTGAAGAAATGTTTACCTTAGTAGAGTGCTCTTTTCCTAGCTAAGGCCAGACAAGGGCAAAGAAAGTTTGGGACCGTTTCTTTTTCATCCTGGTTCTCACAGCTACAGCAGAAAGAAGTATGTGGTACCCAATTTCACTACATGCTCCCCTATAGGCTAATGCCCTGTGCAGGTAGCAACAATCCATGGCTATGTCATGCCTTGGTTTGGAAATTAAATTGATTGATTTTGGTTTGTTGTAGGCGGGCCAGATTTTTCTAGATATAACGCAACTCGTTAAACTATTCCACCAATGATTTGCTTCTGATGTGTATTTGGTAAGGATATAGCCCTTCACAACTCCAATAGGAGCATATACTCTCACTGCCAGTGAGTTGTGAAGGGCTGATCCTTGCCTAGCTAGCTCATCTACGTTCTCATTTCCCTCATAGCCCCATAGGCCCAGTATCCAGATTACAGTGACGCTCATATCAAGTTCCTTGAGGACCTCTGTACTTTGCTGGATCAATTTAGAGGATGATAAAGCTGAATCAATATCTTTAATAGCTGCCTGACTGTCTGTTAGTATAGCTACATTTTAGTTCTGTCGGATATTTTAAAGCTATACAAGCCTCCCTAATCGCTAACAATTCTGCATGGATTTTGAAATCTTAAGAGATTCGCAGAAGACACCTGCACAAATACCGCATTCCATCTTCGAACCATCCGTGAAGATAGGTGTGTCGAAGTCGATTCTTGATGGGAGTAAGACTCTTAACTTCTTTGGGTGTTTAGGATAGGGATGCAGTAATCGGTGGTTGTGGATAGGATGTCTGATGGTATCAGGCTTGTTTGGTTGCAATGCCCGTAGGATCTAGTTTTCAAGCAGCCTTTTTCTTTGAGTCTCAAGATACTGCAGGGCACCTGATATTTAATAAAGAGGTCCCAGGATGACGTTAAGTGCATCCGTTGGACAGGACCTGATTGTCCCTGATATCCCTACGCAAGCATTTTTCTGCACCTTTGTTGTCTAGTTTACTATGTAAATTTTGCTGAGAACAGGCCACCAAGCAATGGAACCATAAACAAGTATCGGTCTTACAACCGCTGTGTATGTCCATTTTATTATTTTTGACTGGAGGCCCCACTTTTTGCCGAAGGTTTTGATGCAGGCGTAGGAGGCGACTCCTTCTTCACCCGTTCTTCAATGTTAAGCTTCCAATTTAATTTGGGGTCTAGTATTACGCCCAGATATATTTAGCACTGGAAGACAATGATACTGTTTGACCGTTTTACCGAGGTAGAGTGAGGCAAAGTACTTATCGAACGCCTCTGCATGTGACATCCCAAATAAATCGGTTAATCTTCATGAGCAAACAAAAAACAGTTTAAAGATCCACGCCACTTTTACAAGTATCGCACTGTACTCCACGTATTCCTTTTACTCAAACTTCGATTCCCATTCAAAAAACCATAAATTCAATCATAATCAATTTTGAATGATAAATTTGCTGCGGCCATTGTTGTCTTGTTGTTTTGTTGTCATTTCGATCGATGATGAGATTCTTGTATATGAGGCCTTCGAGGGTCTATAGAAAAAGGAACACAACACGTTCCTTTAGATACGAACCCAAAGATCTCATGCGAATGGTTTTTGTATTAGCTGAAAATTAAATTGAATAATGTCTATCATTAGCACATATCGGTGTAACTATAAAGACCTCATCGATCATTTTGTGCTAAACCATTCAGAATTCATTCGATGCGGAGTCCGTTTCAATGACCAATTATGAAGGTTTACAGTGGGACGTTGTGACACGCAAACATTGATATCATAAGAACGTACTGATTGAGCTTTAATTTACCCGAGACCTAAGCCCAGTTCTAAACATCCCCACTGTGCTATAAAGATACAAAGAATCCAAAGATCTTCGTTGCACAGGCATTCGACATGAATATGAGTCAGAGGTCCATTTCTGCAGTGCGGTATGCCACTTCATTTGCTTTGCATCTCATTTGTAGTTCTTTGTCTGTCCCAACGATGTAGTTTGTGGTCACAAACGACCTTAAGGATGATGCAGATATTTGGTCGACGCAACGTTGGATCGTATCTTCTCTTCGATATCGAATCGTTAAAAAAAATTAACACATCGAAGGTGCGATTACATGTGTGTTTAAATAAGTGTCAAAGATTGTGCCTCGTAAGATTAGCGACAAAATTAATTTGATTTGATACGGCGACGAGGGTCTGTTAATGAAGTTTTTGCTTGAGAATTTATTCATTTGTTGAATTATTCTAAGAACATGAGGTGCGAATTGGAAATACTGAATATATCTCGGATGGTTTGAAGATTAGAAGGTTCAGAAGGTTCGCTAGGATTAACGAGTCTATACAAAGTAGAAACACGAAAATTAAGTCGTGTACTTCAGCACTTTGGAAAGTCACTATATAGTGCTTCCCTTGACTCTTAACCATTGTTGATAAGCATAGCCCCATCAAACCATATGCTGTGGACGTCTTCGAAATAATTGTTTGAACGCAGAAGATGTTACAATTAATAGCACTTACCCGGGAAAAATGGGTCTGCTGAAAGATGAAGAAATTACAACAGAGAGTGGAAAACAATCCGTAATGAAGCCTTATATTTTCAAATTCAGGTTACCTAAAAACACAAAAAATGCACCCAACACTAACGCGTCCGACAGAACTTCAGAATAGACGCATATAACTTCGACACTTCGAGGTAGTAGAGGAGTTTGTCTAGTAGTCTAGTCTACCTACACCCGGCTATTAACACGGGCAATAACACCAGCGCCGAGATCAGACGAAGAATAGCTCTTTGCTAATCTCTGTTTCCTTGGGCTTAGAAAGCAATTAAAAGCAAAAGTTGTAAGGCCCTCTCTCGATCAACTTGGGTAAAACTAGATAACATCCACATCAACCCAGTCCCGGCTGTATAGTGCAGACATGGACCCTGACAAAATCTGTTAAAAGTGCCTTTAGCTGTTTCGAGAGGAAAGTTCTTCGGGTTATTTATGGCCCCGTGTGCTTTGACGAGAAATGGAGAAGAAGATTCAACAATAAATTCTACGGGTACAACAACATGGACCTAGTCACAAGGGTGAAGGTCCACAAACTCAGATGGCTCGGTTATTTTGAGCGGATAGATACTAATGCTCCGGTCCGGAAAGCCTTCAACACTATTCCCGTGGGACGAAGAAGTAGTCCGTGACTCAGGTGGCACTCCCGAGTGGGTGCACTTGGAGTGCTAGGGACCGAGCGGGCTGGCGGAGACTGTTGACTAAGGCCCAAATTCACAACGGACTGAACTGTAATGTGTACTTTACATTGGTCTATAGTCACAAACTACATTCAGTCACGAAACGGTAACATAGTTAATATAGGAAATTTATCTCCGTGTTCTTTTAACTCACAGCCAGTCGCTACACTCAGTAATATAATTAGACCTAATATGATCAGTCTGGTACTGTCTTTCAACGAGACAAGTCACGATCAAGCAAATACACCAGTAGTAAGGGATCTTATGAAAACTAATCTGCTGGATACATCCGTGATTTACCAGGTTCTCCCATTGCCAGGTTAATCTGTTGAAGGACCGTGTCTGTCTGTTGATTACTGGGATCGTATGTTGGAAAACCAGCTGAAGCTGCTGGAGGAATGACTATCATTTCTAACATAAGAAAGTAAGATTGTTGCAAAGCCATTTGATAAAGTCTGGCATCCTGCTCTTTTATCGAAAATGCGTGCTTTCGGTATTGATGAATCCCTACTTCGTTGGATTAGAAACATTTTCTTTCGAAGCGTTCAATACAAGTTGTATTGGACAGATTCAAGTCTGAAACCCACAATATAAATGCTGGTGTGCCCCAGGGCTCCGTTTTGTCTCCGACCCTGTAATTCATATCTCAGCGCCATTTGCTCACAATAACAACTCTTTTACTCCTAAGAACTTATGGTTTGATAATGATTGCAAGAAGCTCCGCAGCCTATCATTTGTGTATCTCAAACTATTCCGATCTACAAATTCATTGCTCTTCAAAAGTATCTACCTTCACGTAAATAAGGAGTACAAGACTTTATGCGCAGCAAAAAGAAAAGATTACAATACTAATCTAGCGAGAAAGCTTGTAGATTGTAAAAACTCGAAAGTTTTCTGGGATAATATTTTCGAGCTAGGAGGTCGTTGTCGACATTCGGTGAATACTCTCGCAGCTGAGACACTAGCGACTCATTTTAAAACGCTTTTGTCGGCCGTCGTGAATCTCCATTCTGGAACTGGAATCAACTTTACAAAAAATTAAAAATAATAAAGCACCTGGTATCGATGGAATTCCAGCAGAATTTTACAAAAACGGTACTGAGCAATTGAAAAATTATCTTCTTCGTTACTTCAATCGATTATATGATGAGTCTCATGTTCCAAACAATCTAAACAAAGCAGTTATTTTTTCAATTTATAAGAGTGGAGATGTGAACCAGCCAGAGAACTACAGAGGCATATCTATTCTTAGCTCATTAAGGAAGATCTTCACTTCAATACTCTACGAACGGCTGACCAATTGGATTGAGGACAAAAACCTTTTCAGTATGTTCCAAGCCGGTTTTCGAGCGGGTTACTCAACGCTGGACCATATATTGCCAAGAAATGTATTGATAAAAAGAAAAAATTATACCCTTGTTTCGTTGACTTTAAAGCTGCATTTGGCAAGGTGAATAGACAAGCATTGTTGTACAAGCTTTCAATGCTTGGAATCTCTCAGTTTCCTTACCTCGTTGACTGCTTCGGTATGGGATGAATCGCATCTCTCAGATTGGTTTGAAACGACAGCAGGTGTCCCACAAGGCTGCATTTTAAGCCCAATCCTCTTCGCTTTATTTGTTGATGATATTTCCGATGTTCTTCCAGGAGGAATAACTTTTGCCGACATACAAGTAAAAGTTTTACTCTATGCTGATGATCTAGTATTGCTGGCGGAAAACCCTTTCACTCTACAGCTTCAAATTAACAGGTTAAAGACATTTTGCGAGAAATGTGGGTTAGTTGTCAATACTAGCAAAACTAAGGTGATGATATTTGAGACTCGTCAAAGAAGAAGGCTCCTCGAAGAGAATTGGCTACTAAATAATATTGCTATTGAAGTGGTGCAGGAATTTAAGTACTTGGGAGTTTTAATCACACACAACCTTAACTTCGCAAATCATGTTAAGAATAAAAGTAATGAGGCTAAATTGGCTTTGAGCATTATGTGGCCCAAGTTCTTTGCGAAACAAGAAATTGATCTGGTATTAAAATACCGTGTGTTTCGCGCAATTGTGAATACGTGCATGTGCTATGGTACGCCGGTTTTTGGATATACTTATATAGAGGCGTTGGAAGCAGTACAAAGATATTTCTTCAAGCGCTTATTTAACTTGCCAAATTCAACGGCAAATTATGCCATCTACGTTGAATCTGGTTACACCTCTTTACATTGAAAATCTGAAATCAAACTCCGATGATGAGAAGAAGGGAAGAAGTCTTCACAAATCAATCATGGTAAGATTGTTGCAAACGAGGGCTTCACCATTCAAGGATTGGAACGAGTTAGCCCTAGCTCACGGAACTAATCTTCCCCTGAGTGAAACAAACGTTGGTGAATGGGCGGAGTTTTTTGCTAAGGTCATCGCTAAAAAAGATGATAAAATTTACACCCAGCATCTATCTAGAGCAAACGAAACAACATCTAGAAATATATATAATCACCAGTTGCCCTCGGAAACGAATTATTTCTCTACTGAATTTTCGGCCGAAGCTATAAGCTACATATTCAAAGCTCGTGTCGAACTGTTAAACTTAAACTTTAGGCCCCACCGAGCTGACTTGCCACAAATTTTCGATCTTTGCAACAGAAGAGAGAATGAAGATACAATCCATTTTATTGCGATCTGTTCAATACTGCAGGAAATCAGACGATTGTATTTTAAATCAAGTCATCTCACCCTAGATCGACTCAATGAAATACATACTCAATGGAGCGCTAGGATGGTCTACCCTCTATAAGTACTGCAAACACGCTTTAACATATCGAAATAGTTATGTAACTTAAAACAGCAGTTGCTGCAGTTCAAGCACCAAAATTTCTGTTGATATCTTTTGTGTTTCAAATCACTTTAAAGTTGAAAACGTATAATTATATTTCTGTTTCAAATCATTTCAAAATTGGTATTATCTTGTGTTTCAAATCATATTAAAATTGTTAAATTTCTTAGTTGAACTGTGTAAATCTATGTTTGAGTTACTTTATGCTTTTTTCAGTTTGTATACACTTTAATTTCGTATTTGAAAAAAAAAATTTAAGTTTTATATATTTTATAACTTTTTTTTATTCTTTACTGAAATGTCATATCAGGCAGACGGCAGAATAAGCCATGTCATTATTTTTAAGAAAAGAAATATTGTTAATCAAAATGTTTTGTTAATAAAGAAGTTATCTATCTATCTATCTATCTATCTCTAAAACGCAACAACTTTTCCTCTTTAAGAGTATTTAACACCCCTAATTACTTCTACAACATGGACACCTAAAAATTCGTGTTTGTATGTTGCTCTAGAAGTCGAGCCACAGATTTCATTTAGCAGAAATTTCTGCTCTCTTCTTGCAGAATCTAATTTCCACTTCGTTTCTTGACTTTTGATCTGAATTGTCGGAGCAAACTTCCATTGATTCCACTGCCATATGTGTCCTTATTGAAACCCCTAATATTAATTTAGCTTTTTCCATACAAGTTCACTGGGGAAGAACCCTTTAACATTTAACTGTATACTCTCTTAAACTAGCGTAGATCGAGAGCTTATAGAGCTAACTTTGAACCGGGGTTGATCTGTGCAACTTCATTTATTAACAGCACTGAACTGTCAATTAAGAGCCTACAAATATTGCGGCTTCAAGCCTATGCATTTGGAGCCTTATCTCGTTTATAATTCTGTGAAAACCCACAAAATCCATCCGATCATTGACCATAATCGCGTATTTAGCCGATTTTATTAAGCCAATTAGCCAGATTCAATTAAAGCATTTCCTTATTTCAGTGCGCAAGCATTTAAGTGAAACGCTAAAAATGCCATTAAAACACATTTCATTGACACTTACTGTAAATGCACAAGGTTCCATTCGAATTTTATGGCCAGCCAATATTGGCGCATCAATTTCCCGCTAACAAAAAAAATGCCCATATTAAATCGCGTCGTAAAAACATCATCATCAGCAACGCTGCATGTAAAGATTTTGTGCGCGCAGCATTCTTGTGAACCATACAGCACACTTGCGTTTTTTTTACATTTTTTTGTTCATAACCATGGTGCCTTGCTGAACGTTCGCACTTGGCATCGTTTAGTCATCATGCTGCGCTAAACAAATATTGAACGGCAATGCTTCGCATTTCCATTTCGCACCACGCCAAATAGATGGAACGAATGCAAGGACCCATCATTGAAAGGTTTTGGAGCACGGCTTATGAGCAGCACCTTTACGCATGCTGTATGTACAGCATGCTACACAAGCAACCCAATCAAGGATAATAAATAATAGTTGCATTTGAGAGATGGAAAATTGCTCACTTTAAATTATATTCACACTTTGGCCCCAGAAGGCCGGCCGACTGGCCGGACGGACATGAAGCTTGTTTGGCACTACAACAACACAATGTACAGCTCGTGCTCGTGGTTCACCCTGCTTCACATTCACAATCGGGGCGCACACTCTCATTTTCACATGAGAATTTTGCAAGAGGGAAGGGCGCATTGGTGCAAAATGCAGCAAACGACTTTGGCTGTGACTCTGAACGATGCCAATGAAGTGCCAACAAATAAAATCGAATTTGTGGGGATTTGCGAAATTGATGCCACAACCCCGGACACCCTCTTCTTGCGATTCACCAAAATTGCTAACATGCGCAAAATGGACATCAATAAACCCATTAATCGCCTACACAAAGATTCCATAAGTATCGGAGGTGCTTGAGCCAGCAGCAGTTCGTTGCCGATGCAATGCGAAGTGATGTCGATGCGGCTGCTGTGTCAGTACAATGCCATTGCTGCCGGAGCTCCAATTTATGGTCGACAATTATTGTTGCTGATTCTCTGCCTTCAGCTCGATTCGATGCGGAAATATCGCTGCAGATGGACAGACGGACACACTGGTTGCACTTTTGACCTGGTGCCATTGAAAATTTGGAATCAGTCACAATCCAATCCCGATTAAGTTGTAGTTGTACTTTTTCGAAGGGCAGGTTTAAGGTAGATCCCTTGGGAACCCCGGTAGATTTATTGATTTAAAATCTCTCTGACGAGCTTACAAACTACTTTGTGTGAAATTTTGTTATTACAGCGGCTTCGATTTCTTGTTTGGTAATGTCCTTATCACCCCAGCCCCATGTTGTGTGAGACCCATCTCCGGTCCGCTTCACACGTTTTTCAATTATCTCCTTGGACACACTCTTCATATCGTACGCCCATCCAATTTTGGCAAAACAATCGATCAGGTAAGTTGTGAGGTTTAGCCCGGAGCCCGGCCATTCCGAAGCCTTATAATCCCATGGGAAGACGTGATGATAATTGTGCCATCCCTCTCCAAATGTCACAATTGACACTCCAAGGTTCTCTGTCGGATTGATTGCTCTACCGAAAAACAAAAACATTTTAAGATCGAGAAATAAGAGAGGAAGAGAGGTTTTCTTACTTCTCGTACGATTTGTAGCCGAAAATATGTGCGGCACTATTGACGAACCATGTGGCATGCAAGAAAGCACACCAGCGGAACATTGTTGCCACAAACCATGAATTGGCAAAGCTTTCGCCCCACAAATACTGGGGAATCAGGGTCGGTATGATGAAACAAGCAAGGGGCATTAGAATCAAGTAATATCTTCAAAAAATTTAACATGTAGTGAACTGGACCTATGCAAGGATAGCAAACTCACTTCTTTTGAAACATTAAGATTGGATCCTTCCTCAGATCTGACATATCTACGTTTTTGCCCTTCTTCTTGACATCGGGATGCTTTTTGACAAGCAACCAGCCCACGTGGGAAAAGAAAAATCCCCTCTTAGCATTGTGAGGATCAGCGTCGGTCTCAGAGTATTTGTGATGAACTCGATGATCGCGTGCCCAATCGAATGCAGCGTCTTCAAATGCAATTGTGTCGCAAATTATCAGGAACACTCTTAGCGGCCATCTTGCTTTGTACGAACGATGGGCCCAGAGACGATGAGCGCCAGCCGCCACTCCGAAACCAGAAATTATGTACATTATAACAGCTGGCAAAAAAACGAAAAAAAAAATTAATTTCATTTGCTTGCTGGTAATTAGTTAGCTGAACATACTGAAAAGCACTGTTTGCCATTTTGCTGATGTCACCAACAAGTATGCTCCATAGACAGCTGATACATGCACGATAGCGAAGGCAATTACATTCCTCCAAACCAACTGAAGCTTCCGGTTTTCCGGTTGCTCGCAAGGTGGAACTATTTTTGCTAGCTTTTCGTCATCGAACGGGTCGATATCGGTCTCAAACAGAACTTTTGTGACTTCGGTGGGATTTGGGATTTCGGTTTTACTTTGTGTTGAAGGATTTTGTTGTTGTTTGGCAGTTGTTGCGTTTGGCGCCATAATTTCTTAAAGAAGTGATATTGGTTTCAAAAATAAAATGAAAAATTGATTGAGACACGTCTTGATGATTATTCATATGTGCACAAACAGTTAAAACAAAAAGTAACTTAAGAGACAAGTGTACATTCTTCAAGTGCTGAATCAAACAATGGAAATAGTTTATGCAGCTTTGAAGGTAAATAATTTTATATTTGTAATCAACGATGCTACAGCTAACCACTTTCTATCTGAATTACTCTTTTTAAACTCAGGAGTCCCATAGGGTTCCATTTCAGGTCCGCTATTGTTCTCAATAAATCCAAATGATAAATTATCCGTTTGGCTTGAATAAAATAACATTAATGTGCGTACCTATGTTTGCTGATGATGTTCAGATAAGGAAAAGCTTCCAATTATGTAGGTTTGTCTGTATGTGAACAAGTTTCATTTCTTGACACAGTCATAGTTGCCCTGTCGACCATGGCATCAGCTTACCCAAACCCTCTTCTAGTAGCACCAGATTGAATTGAAAGTGGGTGACGTAAGGTAAGGGGATTGCTCAAATTAGCCCACACAAGCTTTTCCGACCAAGCCAATTATTTAACCCTCATTTAAGACAAAAACTAAATTGGAAGGCAAATATTGATGAAAGAATTGAAAAGGCTTCTGTAGCACTTTTTACTTGTAAAAAAGCCCATAGGCTAAAAATGGGGCTTCTCTCCGAAAATAACCCACTGGCTATACACTTCGGTAATCAGACCGACGCTCTGGACAAGATGGAAAATTTGAATAAACTCATTTAAGTGCAGCGGTACGTGCATCACAGGAGCACTTCGCTCAACACCGACAGCAGCCTTGGAGGTGCTTCTAAACCTAACACCGCTAATTCATGCCACATCTCAATGAATTAGTAATAACACTGGTCATACTACTATCTTAGACAATTTCAGATCTATCTCAGATCGCTTAGACTATACCACCCCAAAAATGGTATTCAATTATAACTTTTATGCCTCAATCCCCTCAAGACCTTCCTGAGAAGAAGAAAAACCTTTGGATGAAAACACTATACAGTTTATTACAGACGGACGGAGCGTGGGAAGTGTTATATCTACTCGAAGCAACTGAATCTGTCATATAGACTTCCCAACCAATGTAGTGTGTTCCAGGCAGAAGTAATGGCGATTAAAGAGGCTCAATCCTGCCTCAAAGAATACGTATTTTCTCGGACAGCCAAGCCGCTCTCAAATCCCTACCGTCTGTCTCCACTAACTCTCTAATCATCATCTCTGAATGAGATGAAGGAACAATTTAACATTCACCTCATTTGGTTAACTGCAACTGCCCCAAAAAAGGGGATCCCCTGAACTGCACCAACTACAGAGGTATAAGTCTCCTTAACATCGCCTATAAGATCTTGTCTGCCGTGCTGTGTGAACGTTGGAAGCCCTTCGTCAACAGCCTGGTAGGTCCTTATCAGTGTGGCTTCAGACCCGGAAAGTCTACCATCGATCAAATATTCACCCTAAGGCAGATCTTGGAGAAGACCCAGGAACTTCAAATCGATACCTACCATCTTTTCATCGATTTCAAGGCCGCGTATGACAGCGTCTATAGAGACCAACTGTATAGAGCAATGTCTAGTTCTGGCATCCCAGAAAAAACTCATCCATCTGTGTAAGATGACAATGGAAAATTCACGCTGTTCCATCATGGTCGGAAAAAAAGGTTTTAGACAAGACGATGCGTTGTCATGCGATTTCTTCAACATCATTCTTGAAAAGATTGTGCAAAGCTCCAATGTCAACACCAGAGACACAATCTTTTCAAAAGTCCGTCCAGCTACTAGGATACGCAGACGACATTGAAAAAATTGGAAGAACACAGCGTGATGCCAGTGGAGCGTTTGTGAGCCTTGAGATGGAGGCCAGGAAGATGAGTCTAGTGGTTAACGAGGGCAAGACCAAGTTAATGCTGTCGACAAGAAAGGACAACCAACATCGACGTCTTGGAGCAAACGGCAGAAAAGTTAGGGTCCAACGACTTAGATGGTTGGGTCATGTTGAGCGAATGGAAAATAATGCTCTGGCTCGTAGAGTCTTTGAATCAAATGCGGAAGGACGTCGCCGAAGAGGAAGACCGCGACTCCGGTGGAGCACACAGGTGGTAGAGGACCTGAACCAGCTTGACGTGCGAAACTGGAGACAGTTAGCCAGGGACCCAGCTGGCTGGAGAAGTTTGTTGGGTGAGGCCCTGGTCCGACCTGGACTGTAGCGCCACCATAAGTAAGTAAGTAAGTAGTAACTGCAACTGTCACTGCAACCATCCACAAACAATGCTTCCCGATGTTACTTTCAGATTAAGGTAAGTAACGGGTTGTCCATTTTGCAATTTCAAATTCTGGAATTCGACATCTGTCAAACTAAGTTGTTAAACCAATTTTTTTTCTTAGCTGAAAGTCTGACATTTACGAAAATGGTTCGCTTTGGTTGAAACCTACTGCTTTAAGAGGAGAAAACTGTGAAGAAATTTGAAGTGACTGGATTGCTTACAGATATTGTAAGGCCTATGCATCATCGTTTCGCTCGTACCACCGAAAATAACGCTGCTGTAAGCGAAAGTGTTGCCGAAGACCGGAATTTGCCGATTCCTCGTCGTTCTCAGGAATTAGGACTATCTTACGGCTCATAATGGCGTATTTTGCATTTGGATCTTCACCTTCATCCACATAAAGTCAAGCTCACACAACAACTGAAGCCAGCTGACCATTTACAAAGTTGTAGATACGTCGAATGGGTGCTTGAACAACAGGCGCGCCTAGGCGGTGGACGGAGATTTTTCGAAAAAAAAAAATTTCAGCGACGAAGCACCACGAAGCACATATTTCACTCGGTGGGTATGTTAATAAAAAAAATTGTCGTATTTGTTGTTCGGAGAATTCTCAAGTTATTGAAGAGGGGCAATTACCTCCACAAAAGGTCACTGTTTGGTGCGATCTTTGGTCCGGAGGTGTGATTGGACTTTTTCGAAAACGACGATGGAACGACTGTCACCGACGATTCGGAACGTTATGGTCATATTTTGCCTGCTATTGAAGAATACGACTTGGAGAATATTTGGTTAAAACAAGACGGTGCCGCATGCCACATAACTCAAGTGAATATGGCTTTATTGCAAGAGATATTTCCGTATAATTTCTTGTCGTGTCGATATCAACTGGCCACCAAGGCCATGCGATCTGACACCGTTGTACTTATTTTTGTGCACTTAAAAACCAACGATGCTTGCAACAATTCGCGTATTGGTCATTTAAACGATGTAGTGTTTCATACATAATGCCAACGAAAAATGGATAAACCTGTCTATTTGACAAACAAATATTGAAAGTGATGGGACCTAGTACGAATCCCTGAGGAACCTCATAGCTTATAATCGAATGTGGAGGACACCTTGCAATGACGTTGTATACAAACATTTTTTGTCTTTCAAAAAATTCCAAATAAGTTTGAAGGGATAATCCAGGAAATCTAATATAGTTAGATTGAACTTATTATCCTTTTTGTCAAAGGCTTTTCCTTTCTCTAGCAATACTAGACCAGAATAACACTTTAAGTTAAAATTTCTCTTAACATAGCTACTGGTAATATGGAGACGAAAAATATAGGTTCGGCGACTTCATCAGAAAGCTAAAAATTAAGCGGTAAAGATGGCTGGAAATCATATGCAGCGTACAAACACCCAAGCACCAGCCCGTCGAGTCTTCGTATCAAACTCCGATTTGTACGTGGAAGAGGACGAACTCATCTTAGGTGGCGCTTTCTCCTCCTTTGAACTAATAATTTTAGTTTTGTTTTTTTAATTCCGGAATTCCCTCCTCTTGAAGAGCCAAGGCTTAAGTGGCTTATTCTCATCAACAATTCTCCAGGTGCGTATGAAGGATAGAGGGGACCTACAGTTTAACACCGATTCCGAACGGCAAAGTTGAGAAGTACTTTTTCATGACAGATGATACTCTTGGCAGTTTTTTCAGTTCTTCGCAAGAGGCTGTGCCCGTGAAAGATGAAGGACTCGAACCCACGACGTTCGGCTTAGCAGCTAACGCACCTCATCACTAAGCTACGGATACTACTAAGTTGAATAAGTTTATGTAAAAAAAAAGCAGTTTCTTGCATCGAGGTATTGCTCAACCTAAGAGTTTCTCAGCAAAGTCAGAAACATGGTCGTGTCCTTAAAGCCGTTTAGATAGTGAGTCAAGGTCATTATAAACAATTTCAGCGTAACAAATTAATGGTACAATTAAGGAAAGTACCAGATTTCGTCGAGTTTCAACAGGAGTATAGTAAGCTGAGGGCCATAAATTACGCAAACACCCGTAAATGCGACCAATGGTTGCATTGGTGTGTTTATACCCAGATAGAAAACGGTCTATATAAAATCCGAGGCTAGTACAATGCTCAACCACTTTAATTTTATCATCTTGCAGCCGGAATGATGCAGAGATCAAACTTATTCTTGGATACAGGAATGATTTGTGATTTAGCCGGGTCCAAGAGTAGCCAATTGGCAATAGACCAAGAGTTTATCTGACGTAGATCTTCATTCATGGAGAGTGAAAGTTCATCCAGCTGATTTAAGGGCTTTGATAGATGGAGTTGAACATCATCCGCATATAGATGGACCGAGGCATGTGAACAGCAAGACGGCAGATCATTGATAAACAGGCAGAAAAGTATTGGTCCGAGGATAGATCTCATGCGGGACCCCTTATACAACAGGTTTAGAAAGTGAGTATCTACCATCAGAAAACACTTTCTGCGATCTACCAGACAGATAATCAGCAAGGAGTTTGCGTGCCCGTTCATCAAAACCAAAGAAGCATTGCAGTTTGCGCTGTAAAATATTATGGTTTACTTTATCAAAGGCCTTGGAAAAATCGAGCAGGCACAGAAGATTTAAATAACCCTTATCATAGTCCACCCAGATGTTCTCGAGAAGATTCACCATATAGCAGTGGAGCAGCTATGGTAGGCTCTAAAGCCAGATTGTTCAATGTATAACATATTAAGTATGGATGTAATGTGCCTTAAAATTTTATCTTCTCGAAGATCTTAGAGAGGCATGGCAGGATGCTGATTGGTCTGAAGTGTGCCGGAATCATACAATCTCGCTTTTTTACAATTGGAAGAACTTTAGCAACTTTCCAGGAAACAGGGAAAGTAGTAGTTAAAATACACCAGTTTATTATGTGAGTGAGATGGGATATGATAAATGGCAAAAATAATTTAACGAACCGAATTGGTACTCCATCCTCACCTATAGAGTCAGACTTTATGGGCATCACACATTTCGCTACATCATCTTCATTGACCACTTGAAAATCTCCCAGGCTAGCAATGGAATCTGATGAGTTGAGTTGAGTATTTAGTTCAAAATCATAAACAGGAATTGAGCCACCAAGGAAAAAATCATTAAGTTCATCAGGGTCTAGCGAACATTGAGAACCTTTGTTCTTATAAAAATAAATAAATAGAGTGGCGCGACAGCTCTTGAAGAGCCAAGGCCTAAGTGGCTTACTCTCTCATCAACAATTCTCTGGGTGCGTGTGAAGAATTGAGAGGGCCTACAGTTTAACACCGATTCCGAACGGCAAAGTTGAGAAGCACTTTTTCATGACAGATGATACTCTTGGAAGTTTTGTCAGTTCTTCGCAAGAGGCAGTGTCCGCAAAGATGAAATAAAAACTTTATGGACACGAGTAGGACTAGAACCCACGACGTTCTGCTTAGCAGCCAACGCACCTAACCACTAAGCTACGGACACTACAAACCTTTGTTCTTACAAACGCCAATTTGTCTTAAATTGCTCCATAACTTTTTTGATGGTAAAGAGGTGTTGAGTTTGGATGAATAATAATTTGATTTAGATACTTTAATTTTTTGAGTAGCTTGATTGCGAGCAAACTAAAAAAACCTTTCCAGTTCTCAGCGGTTGGTCTGTGCCTCCACCTACTATGCAAGATGTTTCTATGCTTGATGGCCAAAAGTACAGACGAGCTGAACCAATGACAACAATTTTTGAGTACTCTTGCCGACTTAGTATAGGGACACATTCATCATAAAGTTCAAGCAACACATTTTGGAAGAGTTGACCTTGTCATTGGTGTTTGCATGTAGGCGACAATTGAGCCATGGAGCAGAGACAGCAGCTAGATGGAGATTATTTAAATCAATCGATTTAAAATCTTTATAAGAAACAGTTTCATTGCTGGCAGGTTGTCATATCTGGATATTTTATGTACAGAAAAGAAGATCATGATCAGATATATGAAAACATAACTGATCGTACAGATTGACAGAAGAGCCATCTAAAACCATGAAAAGATCAAGAAGACTAGGAGAGCAGTCGGGAGCGAAACGAGTTTGATAGGTGGTACTTACAATGTTCATTCCGACAGACGAAACTAAATCGTTCATCTGCCTGAGAATGTCGGTGTTAAGATCACCATATACAATTATGTGCTCAAAACTAGCACAGAAATCACTAAGAGCAGAAAAAAATGCAAGAGAAGAGCAGTTTCGATTATTTTTATAAACACATGAAATTAAACATTTCGTATGGTAAGGAGAGAAGGATGTCCTCGTAAAATTTATTTTCGAAAGTAACCGGTTATTACAAGGAGAGATTAAACGACAAAAGTTCGGCTCAAATATTATTTTTTTTGAGTGACTGTAGTTTTCATCATTTTATTGAACACAAAGAAAACTAGCTTTGTATGGTTTCAAAAACAAAAATGGCTTGCGTCTAAAATACTCTTCTGCTACTTTATTTTCGTGAGTACTCAATTTGTGGTTCAAACAATTTCAGAATGATCAGAGGTCACAGTTCTATGAAACTTGGTTAATGAGTTGAACAGGTAAAACAAACGTCTCTTGTCACTAAAACTTGATTGAACCAGCAATAATATTTAATAACGTGAAACGGTTTACATAATTTTGAACCCGTTATCCTTGATTTAAATAATGACGCTAAAGAAATTTTCAATTTCGCAATCAAATCAATGGTCACTTACTCAAATTTGAAAAATATTAAAACAAAACCTAGAAGTGCGTCAGCCAACTATCACTCTACAAACAACACTAAACACCTCAGCTACAAAATATTAAAAAATCCATATCATTTTAAAATTAATAAAAAATTACGTAAAGGGTTTCCTTTTCTTTCACTCAATAGTTCTTTTTGCTTTTCCAATGCAATCAGTCAAAACATATTCAGAGGTTCTGTAAGTAGGGCTTGACAATACATTAAGGTACAAAGTCTATAAGCAGATGTTGGAAGGAAGCATAGCTTGAAAAGATATGAATAATGCAAATAATTAATAATTAATGTGTTTTCTTTAAATAAAACAATACAGTTCGAAGTGTTTTAATTAAGGGAGTCCAAATGAGGTAGGGTAAACTGGGGAGTACAAGTTTATTGAAATCAATGCAAATACGAAGTTTTATAGTCAGTTATAAAGCTTATTTCTACCCGTGAGTCCATGAAAATTACCGGGATGGTTTGGTTTATGTCTGGGGAAATCATTGGTCCATATTTGACTCAATTCAGATGGTTGTAATGTTAACGAACCATGCTTCTTGGAATTCAGTCCAATGGTTTCTGTATGCTTTAGGGTGTGGCACCAGTTACCGAACAGTTTACAGACTATGAGGAAAGCACATGTTGCAAAAATCAGCGCTGCCGAAACTACTACTAAGGGAGTATTTGTACTCCCTTTGCGTTCAGAGTACTCCCATACTCCGCTTTACTCGAAAATACTCCCCTTGGAAACTTAATTTTGTGGTCATCGACTCGCTAGAAAGCAGCCTCTGCCCAGGAACACAATTAGCGCTTTAATTGAGCCGTTTTGATACCATAAACTCGAAGTTACCTAAGAAGAATAAACTATAAAAAGATACACACAGTACAGTGCATAATATAGAGATTTGGAGTGTTTAAATCCAATTGGTTTTGTTAAGATAGAGATAGAGAATCAAGTTCCTTATCTTAGATTTGCGAGTTTGATAAGCTCGCGTAAGAAGGAAGCACCCAAAGCCATTGTTCTGGGATTTAGAAGAGCCGGGCACTCACACAAAAAGTGCTGGAGTGTTTCCCTCTGAGTCGTATCTCTATAGCTACGATAAAATTCATTGTGGGGATACCAACAAGCCAACAACATTCAAGGCATATTGTCCGACCGACCAGTGGCCTGTACAAATGGCAACTATTCTGCCAATGTCTGACTTAGGTTTTTTCAAAAGTTTCTTGGAACGTTTGTGGTCGTAAGTGGGCCATATCTGTCTGGAGATATTGTAGTTATTGAGATTTTTCCATCTTACGTTAGATTTTTTAACAAAATGGTTCTTCCGAGTTCTTCCATCCGAAAACCCATTTTCAAACAAAAAAATTCCAAGCAGAAAAATCAAATTCCCGACCTTTGTTTCTTTTTCCAATTTTATTTTTTACAGAACTCATCACTGAATGCAACATTTTTAACCATGAAAATTTCACAAATAGCTATCTGTTGGCCCATTTCAGAGTCCATAAGAGACATACACACCAACAATCAAACACACATCCAATCTCATGAATATTGTGATGTATTCGTAAAACGAAAAGAAAATAAAAAAACACGTTTTCTTTATGAAAGCTAATTATTTAGTGAAGTTTTACTCAAGTATAAATTGATATATTAGGTCCGTTCGCGTACTTTCTGCACTAAAATTCGTAAGACGAGACATTTTGACGAGTGGGGGTAAAATTCTCTCACAGAAAAATCAAACTACAAAAAAGTAAGCGAACGGGAAAATAACAAATTTTGCCCATATTTTAACTGTCAAGCTTTTTTTGTATGAAAAATTGAGACTTTGAATTTGAATTTATTTATTTATTTGCAGCTTTCAATCAAATTTGACACTTTTCACAAATCAGCCCAAAGAAATTTCTTGGGCTAAAATTCGTAGGT
>CAKKXW010000003.1:81512870-81526704 GCA_920937365.1 Sphaerophoria rueppellii
AGAGAACTGTACGGGACGAGAAAGTGATTCTGTGTATGAAGTAAACCCTATGATGCAAATACTATTAGGGTCACTTGATCGATTATTCCTATAGTTTATAGAAGAAGCGAAATATTGTATATTAACTTTCAGTATGCAACAAAGCCTTCCTCAACATTAATGGTTTTGTGTTGATAAAGCATTTTGGTTTATATCTGCACCGTTGATTAGTGATAGGTTAGGTAAGGTTAGGTTAAAGTGGCTGCGGATACAGAATCCACACACTGAGGCCAAAAGAAAAGGCCTATTGTTATACCACATGTATCTAGAGAATTACTTCTTACTAGTCGAACCGTTTTGAACTTTTTATAAAGCGAAGAAGATATTTGATATCCTTATTAGCTAGTTCACTGGGATTATCATAAACGTAGTATCCCAAATGAAGTATGTGTCTTAGTGAAAGAGCAGGGCATGTCAAGAGAAGGTGAGAGATTGTTTCCTCTTCTTCCTAGTCATACCGCTCCTGCAGAAGTTATTTGACGTTACACCAAGTCGTATAGCGTGTCTGCCTATAACACAATATCCCGTAAGGACACCTATTAGGGAGCTGATATGAAATCTGCTTTTGAGATAACAGGCGTGTTTTTTTGCACGCGTATATACGCTTAAGAAAATATTTGCATGCAAATGCAACAACAATAAATTTCTATATCCGCTTAGTTAGCGGCGATAATTATCCACGCTTATGAAATAAGCGGATATAAAAACAATGCTACCATATACCTTTTTCAATGAATTTTCAACAATTCATTCCGAAATTCATTTCATTTAATAATTACCCAAGCAAGCTAGATTTTGCTGTTGTTATATTTCAAATCAAAGGAAACCATTGGCTACTTTTGTATGTTCCATGCCTTCGTATCTCTTTCTCTATCCAGATCTCTTTTCTTCATTCTCTTGGTTTTCTTCTTTGAGCAAGAGATTTTTCTGTTTTCTGGAGAAAAAATTCCCGCTGACGTTGCTCTTCTTTCTCCTCTCGTTTACATATCGATATCATCAACTTGTGATACCAAATTGCTAAAACAAAAAATTTGTCGTTTTTTTGTGCACTGTTCATTTTAAGCGTATATACGCGTGCAAAAAAACACGCCTATTAACTATTAAGTCCTTAGCTTTAGGTCAAGTCACCGCCATATGAGCTTTGTGCTTGCGCAAGTAGGTAATTTGTACCACCTAGACCTAGTTATCGCAAAGGCTGTTTCTTTTAGCAAAAGTTTGCATGTAGCTATTGGTATAGGTACTTATCTTTTCCCTTTCAGGTGAGACAGGTATGACGGTTCCATTGTTAGCGAGTTCGTCCGCTCTACAATTTCCCGCGATGTCTCAGTGGCCCGGCACCTAGCCGAGATGAATATTAAATTGTTGCGCCATCTCCCTAAGAGATGATCGACAATCGAGGGTCGTTTGAGAGTTGGTTGAGACACCGTCGAGAGATTTAATAGCAGCCTGACTGTCAGAGAAGATGCGGATATCAGAAGTTGATATCACGATAACATCTTTGATCGCTTAAATTTCTGCTTGGAAGACGCTACAATGAAGGGAGGCGGAAGGAGGCGGAAGGGAGGCGGAATGAGAGGCGGAATGTGAGGCTTAGATTAAGCATTTCTGAGTACACAGTACAGTCTATGCACTTTGGTATATAACCGAAAAAGTTCAAAATTATGGAATGTCCCACATTATTGTTGGTCCATTGAGATGAGGCGTTGAGTTATAGCTGTACTCGCTGCCACTTGTTTGCTGAAGATGTTGAGGGGTTTTAGATGGAGGAGAGTGTCTAACGCTGCTGAGGGTGAGGTTCTCAGCAATGCCCCACTTATGCAGAGACATGCAGTGCGTTGTACTCTGCTGAGTTTGTCTTAGTATGTGACTTTTTCTAATGCAGCCCACCATACTGCAACCCTGTACTCTGTACATAAGTACTTCTTGCAAGAGAAAAGAGCTACCGTAGCTTTCTTAATTCTTTCGTGAATATTAGGTTTTCAACTTCGAGATATAGAAAGAATTAAAAAAAAGAAAGCATGAGATTATAATGTGGAGGTAGTTAAATAAGGCCGTGTGCGAATTGGGTTAAAAATGGGTTAAAACTTGACGTTTGATGCTTTCGAGAAATCGAGGAGAACTAAGAAAGTAACGCAATCATTATCAAGACATGCCTTTATATCTTCAATTACTTTCATCAACGCTGTGCTTAGGTCGAAATCCTGATTGAATATTCGCTAACAAACCATTCCTTTTGACATATTCGTTAAGCTGTTTTTGAATTAATCTCTCTTAAACTTTTGAAAAGAAAGGTAAGATTGTGATCGGTCTAAAGTCGTCACAAGCAGAATTTTTAGGGATTGGTATTATCTTTGCCGATTTCCTTTGTCTTGGAAAGATACCAGTCATGAAAACAGAGTTAAATATGTGAGTTAAAAAAGGGAAGTAAGAACGGCATGATAAAGCTTTTAAGAAAATAGGACTTACTTCATCAACTCCAACTGCATCCGATTTTATCGAAAGAACACTTTCCAGGACGTCAGGTTCGCTTATTCCTGAAAAACAAAAAAGAGCAAACGAAGGAATTGCTTCAGGGGCTTCATTTTCAGCCGACAGCAGCGGTGTGTTGAGAAGAGTCAGAAATTTTTAGTTAGAGATTGAGGACGCTGATTACCAATACCAAGCTCACGCACATTTTTCCATAGCTTTCTACTATCTGATTTTACATTTAGATGATTTGAATAGAATATGATTTTCGCAGTCCTAATTTCTTGTCTTGTATAGGCTTGGTCACGTTGGAGCATAAGTTTTTACATCATGTTTGTCATCCATGGTTTCGAAATACCCTGAGTTTTTATTAATTTTAATGGAACATGCGTATTAAAGAGGTTTAATATGTGCATGTTTAAGAACTCAACTTGATTGTCAGGTGAAGGCATAAAGAGAATATTTTCCCAAGGTATGGCACGAATATGCTGTTCTAACAATGACTTATTAATATTTGTGAAGTCGCGTATGAAGGAAAGTGGATTATTTGTTCTTTTAACGGTGACAAAATCAAAAATAAGAAGAATAAGATCGTAGTGTGATAAAGTAGAAGCGTTAAGTAGGTCGTAAAACAAAATTCTATCACAATTATTTACTAGAAAAAGATCCAAAAGAGTGCTTGAGGTTTGAGTAAAATGCGTGGGTACTGAAAAGTTTACAAGATGTAGGTCAAAGGAGCTCATTTGCTCACTAACATTTTTATCGGCCAATTATGTGATCTGACGGTTAAATCTTCAATAATTCTATATAAGGGGTCTAAGTCAACATTGCTATTAGGTCCACAGATGACCCCCAAAAGAAGACTACTTTCAATACCAATAACATCATAAGTATTCAGAAATAGAATCAAACGAAGAGTAGCAAACTATTTTACATGATAAACCTTCTTTTAATTAAATTGCAACCTCTCCACCTCGGCTACATTTATCGGACCGAAAACTGTGTACCCATTAAGTTTATAAGAGACGTCGTTTATATCCGGAGAAAACCATGTTTCTGAGACGCAAATTGCATCTACATCCGATTTTTCAAAAAGGTATAGAAATTCATCGATTTACTTCTTTCCTTCCTTTCCTTCTCGGAGTATTAGTAGTTCGTTAACTACCATGTTTCACAGGAAAGGAGAAAGAACACCACCTTGCGGAGTGCCTCTGCAGGATTAGTGATACTTCTTGTTGTTATGGAAACAATAGTTATCTATTTGAATTCAAATGAGGAAGAGTCTACGTAACGAAACCCTTCTTTCAATTCTTACTTGAAGTCTGGGTCAGGAACCACCACTGCAACTTGTTTCTAAACAATTTAAACATCTGTTTATTTATTCATGCTTGTTCCGTTTTTGAAAGTAAGTTTAAGGCGAATCGAATGGGCACCAACAATTTACATTTCGCCTACTTGATCGATTGCGGGTTAAGGACCATTAAGCCAAATGCATTTTCGTTAAGTCATTAGTCACTAGTCATTACATTTACATTATGTCCCAATTTATATGTTGAGACCTTTTTTAAGTAGATTTTGGAAACAGTAAACAGTTTCGATGTATGTTAATTCTATTGCATTTGTGAACGAGTATGTAGTTTTAGGGAGCTTAGCATTAAGTACTTAGCACATTAAAGGTTTTGAATTTAATTAATTTATTTCGATGTGTGACTCACAACTTTTTCTTATAAAATTACAAAAATAAAAGAAAACAAAAACGAAACCTATACGAATTGGTAATTTTCTGTGAAATTGGGTTTTTGAACTTTGGAAATACGTATTCTTTGCTGATTAGTTATAAATTAAGAAAAATACAATGACTAAAGGGTTCTTATTCAAGTCACCCAACAACAAATGCCTCGCTAGGAGAAATATCCTTAGTCAAAATAAGTCTTGTGCTTGTTCAAGGACATCAACTAATCATTATCCGTTCAATAAAATCCAAACCGCTTATCTTTGAAAACAAATGACTTTCAATAAAAAACGAAACTAGGAATTGTTGTTCCTAAATTTTGGCAAAATGCAATCTTATCTTGTGACTATGAATATTTTGAATACCACTATTTCTAAGCATGATGAAATTAAATTTAGAAATAACTAAAACAAAAAACAATAAATTCCTTTTTAGAAGATAACCTTTACCTTACCTTGATGGAAACTACGCCGAATTAAAAACATCCTAATCAATGATTTTGTTTTCGTTCGATTACTTCCTTAAACAAAAGATCACGAAGGTGTTTAGGGTAATCTCAATTTGACCGCAAACACAATTTTAGCTTCAGGAGTAATTAAGTACAGTCAGTCACGGAAGTTTAGGTATCTAATTTATTATTTAAAAAAGTAATAAACGAAAAATTATTATTAACGAGGAAGAAAAACTAGAAGAAAAGGTAAATTTGAAAAAGTTGCGATTTTTCTTCGATATGGTCTCCTTTTAAGCCGACACGATTGATCCAGAGTGTAATCCGTCTAACAAATTTGTTCTTCATGTCTTAGGCGTGACTTTTTCAATTTTGGAAACAAAAAGAAGAAGCACGGGGCTTAAACTTATAGATAGCCAGCAGCTCGTAGCTCAAAGTGATCAATTAAGGCGTGCTGTTGCCTTGAGTCTATTTCCCGTTCTCGAAGTAGTCGACCTGGATCACACCTTATGGATACAAGAAAACGTTGACCATAACCTTTTCAGCAGATGGAAAAGTCATATTTTTCCCTGAAACTCGTTCAACCATGGAAAACACACGTTGTTATATCAAATTAAATCAAATGCATTTGATGTCTAAAAAAGTTTTAAAGAGTCTTGCTGTCTGCAAGACTCTTTAAATATGGAGGAGGTATTTTGATGAACCGGATGCACTAGGTCATCAACAAAGTGTATGGGAGGAAGAATGCATCCCACTGACTGGTCGATAAGCTCCATATGCCCCATCTACAAAAAGGGGATCCGATGTCATACAAAAACTACCGTGGCGCTGCGTACAAAATCCTATCGAACGTACTATGTGAGCGTCTTAAACCTTTCTGCAACACAATTATCGGCACGTACCAGGGTGGCTTTAGGCCAGGCAGAACAACGATAGACCAAATATTCACACTGAAGCACACTGGAAAAGACCAACGAACGACATCGACTTCAAAGCTGATGCTTATGACAGCATCCACCGCAAAGAGCTTATAATGGTGATGTCTGAATTCGGGATCCCGAACAAACTGATCTAGCTGGGCGCATAACGCTAAACAATACGCAGTGCAATATGCAAATGGGTAACAGCTCATCCGAATTGTTTCAAACATGTGCAGGGTTTAGACAAGGAGATGCGCTGTCATGTGACTTCTTCAACATAGTCCTGGAGCAAAAAGGAAAACACTGTATTTAACAAATCCACCCAGCTCCTAGGCTATGCGGACGATATTGACACCATCAGTCGATCCAAGATATCTGTGCTTGAGGCCTTCACAGCGATTAAAGAACAGGCGATACTCATTGGTCTTGAAGTGAATGAGGACAAAACTAAGTACATGCTATCAACAAACAAAGCAACATCTGTCCACCGCCTAGGACAAAACGTTACTGTTGGTAGCAGAAATTTCGAGGTAGTCAAGGAGTTCCCCGACCTTGGAACAAACATCAATCCCACAAACGTCACCTTAGTTGAGATCCGAAGAAGAATTACGCTAGCGAACCGCTGCTGCTTCGGTTTGGCCAAACAACTGGGTTCAAAACTCCTTACTTGCTAGGAAGGTAGTTAAGGAGTTTGTCTATCTAGGATCCGCTATAAACTCAGACAACAACACCATCGCTGAAATCAAACCAAGAATCAGTTTTGCCAATAGCTGCTGGACTTAGAAGACAATTGAGACAGCTGTTGGCTGAGGCCCTGCTCCGGCCTGGACTTTAGCGCCATCATAAGTAAGTAAATAAGCAATCGAAGATGAAGTCAACGCACACAGCATCTAAACTACGATCGAATCATCAGCAGTTTCTGCTACTTGTTCGACCCGCCTGAACAGAACTTACGTACTCACTGATTTCCTTAGACTTGTTAAGTCTGTGCGGGACCCCTTAAGGACCAAAGGGCTTCCTTCTTGTGTGAGCGAATTTCACTGCATTGCTTGACTTGCAATGCAATGGTTACATTTTCGAGGGTATGTTCAATCCCCTGCAAACTACGCCTTCGTATAATATTGTCAATATTCAATCCTCATTGAGTATTCGACTACGATAGAATATCCTAAGGATGTGGCGAAGACTTCTATTGACGATGGTTTGCAGCTTCCTTGTAAATTTCTAGGTGTCATAGCTTCGTTCTTAAGCTGAGAGTTTTATTCCTCCGTACTTTGGACTGCATACCAAACGCCGCTTTTGTATTGCCGATGCGGCAGGATGATGTCTTCTTCGGTTCCCCGTTTAGGTTTTCTTAGACGATGCAAGAAATTATTTTCCCCTTCTGATCTGGCTACCATCTATAAAACGTATATACGTCCAAAGCTTGAGCACAACTCCCACATTTAGGCTGGTGCTCCAGCGACTTACTTAAGCCTTTTGGACAGTATTCAAAACTGAGCGTTCAAGGTGATTGGTGACCATACCATCGTTAAGACATTTACGTCACTTGAACATCGACGTAATGTCTCATGCCCCCTCTTTTACAGTAATTTCAACGGTTTATGATCTAGTAAAATAGCCAGCTGCATTCCCCCCCTTAACATATTCAACCGTCATACACACGCCTCTAGGAATGCCCATGAGTTCACCCTCGTGCCCAACTTCGGATGTACATTCATGTTCAGCGAATCATTCTTAAGCCGTACTACGCGAATGTGGAACTCTCTCCTACACTCTGTGTTTCCCAGTTGTTGCAATGTTCAAGAATTCAAGATCAATGTTAACCGACATCACATCCTAAACCCTCTCCATCTATCCTCCTTTTCTTAACGCCCGCACTGTGCTTTGGCATTAAAAGGGAATGGAAACTCCTTGAGTGCGTGCTTATTAAAAAAAAAAAAAACAAGCGAGAACTAATTTTACTTTAAATCGAAATTTTATAACAAAGTGTACTACGGTGTATGCGTGCTTTTCTTACAATATTTGATTTGGAAACACTATCTATTTTAAAATCGTATTTTGCCAAAACAAGTTTCTGCGCTGTTAACTACTATAATTTCTACTGCAAAAGATTTTCGGGGCCGACTCCTTCTTCCTCATGCAAAGCCCACAGGAGTCTATCCATCTTGTTTCCCATTATAACCACCCATTGTCACGGACAAATTCGTCGAACTGGGCTACAAACTGCCGTCTTTAGACATTATTCTGCACACTTGGCTCCGTTTGACTTCTTTTAATTTTTAAACGTGAAAGAGTCCAATTATTCGGTTTTCACTGCCGCAAAGGCTTTCTTTGCAGACCACGGAGCATCCCGGAGTCAAATGCATCGAGTAAAAAGACGAATATGCCACTTCTTCTTTTTTTAAACTTATTTAAACAAAATCAGTAAAAACAATAAGAAGAAATGCAAAAATAAATAAACATTGTCTACACAAATATTTATCGTGAACACAAGTTAGTGTTTTTCCACTGGCCATATGAGTCGGGTCTTGTTTTATTTTTTACATCTCAATTACTTCGCTTCCGGTGATACTCAAGCCTCAAAAGAGTATTTCTAGGCAATCGTAAATACACATCAGCAGATCGATTTTCGCCAAGCAAATTAAAACTCCTCACAAGCTTCGATTAGTCTTCCTCTCCTGCTTCCAAAACCCAAAAACCAAGAAGACAAACAAAAATGCCAAAAATTATCAAACTTCTATCACTAACCCCTTCAATCATTATAATTTTCGGTTATCCCTCATGTTCGCAAATATCTACAAATACAACCAAAAAATCACACGATCACCATCAAGCTTCACATACGTGTTGCGTATTGATAAGCCCAACGAAAAAAAAAAACGAAAAAAAGTTATTCGTTAGAAACATCACACGATTAAGATAACGATAGAGGTGGCTCATTGTTCGGACTGCGGGTCCAACGGGGAACTTTCGACATGGAAGAAAAGTATAAAACACACAACAAACCTAGTCAGTCAAGTTTTTTTCTGCACCGAAAACTGACCGGCTTAATAGGCAGCCGGCGTATAGTGTCCCCCCGAAGCTATCAAGCATTTTTGTATACAAAAAAAAACTCTCAGTTCTTGTACCGGCGAAATTAAAGAATTGAGTTTCAGTGCGCGACGAAACCTCCAGAGTTCTACACACTTTAGTGAACTTTATTGTGAATTTTTTTTTACTTTTTCGTTCTTCCTTTTCCCTCTTTATACAAAAGGTAGTTTTAACAATGGAAATTAATTTTATTTTTTATTTTTCTAATTTAAACAATTTTTTGTGGAGTTCTTGTACTTTAATGGATGTTAAGTGAATTTTTCAAGTGTGCATTTGATTCTTTCTGTTTGGAGTGCCCAGTGGATATATTAACACAAAATTAATTTAAACAAATACATCGTGCCATTCTGTCATTCTTTCGGGTTCTGAATAAGACAAATATATTCAAACAAGGAACTTGCCATTTTATAACTCCATGCCCTGTCAAACACACAATTTTGTGCACTGAACACATCCAAAAACAAAGACATCCTTGTTAATTCACTAACATAAAAGAAATTATTGAGGAAAACTAAGCTAACATTGTAAAAATTGAACTTCTAGCGAAAATGCCACCAAACGCCACTTCAGCAACACAACAGGAAAATGTTCCGTCCACATGTGCCGAAGCCTCCTCAGCAGCTCTTAAGGCTGATGGAACTCCAGAAACAACAGGAGTTCTATTCGAATGCGATGCCGAAACTATTGACGGTGGATTGGCCAAGGATATTGTTAGTTTGAAGAAAGCTGAGAAACGCAAGCTTAAGCTTGTATGGAGGAATATCTTAGCTTTTGGTTACTTGCATTTGGCAGCGGTCTATGGATTGTGGTTGATGTTCACATCTGCTAAATGGGCTACTATTGGATTCGGTGAGTGTTTTTTTTTTTTAGAATGATGTCGAAGTGAAAAACATGTGATTTGGAGTTCTATCGATATGAGTTTGTGTTTCGAGTTCTCTTTGAATGAAAGCTGTCACAATGTCCTGTTTGTTGTTGTTATCCTTGCATCGATTTTTCGCATTTTTGCACACAATGCAATATGAAATTCATTGTTTTTGTTTTTAACAGTCAAAGGAATACCAGCAAAGTAACTTCAAATTCATTTGAAAAGGGGGAAATAATGACATTTATTACCATTTATTTTTAGATCTGTTCTTTTACTCTCTAAAACTCCTGAGAACTCCTTAATTCTCACACTTTTCTGTTATTTTACTCAAGATTTCTGTAAGTTCTGTCACTTTTGAAGGAGAAACATATTTCCCCTATTTTCTCGAGGGAGAATTTGTGAGTTCTGTCAAACCATAAGAAATACATTGAATTTTGTTGACGTTTGATATAATTTTGTACATTTGTGAGATTTTGGCTGCCAAGTATTCTATTACTTTTTAGGAGAATCACAATAGATTTGTTCAATTTGCGCCCTGGGTGGCTCTGTGGCACTCCGATTTTGCACTGACCTATTCCATGTCACTCTTTTTTCGCCCCGGTGCATTTCCCCCATGTTCGATGTGTATTCAGTGCTTACACCGGGAGCGCTCTGAATCGCCCCAAGTTTTTTTCGGGGCGAGAATTTCGGAGCTGTTCGAATCAGCTGTTGCTATACAACACAGAAAAAAAACAGAGCACCACTAATGCGTTCGATGTGAAACCAATCCCAGAGAAATCAGAGACATGTGTCGGTGTTTTTACAGCTCCGTTCACAGTGTGATTTTCGTCCCCACTCCTCGAAATTTGTCAGTTTTTTTTTTACAAAACTCCCGAAAAAAATAGACAACGGACCTATTATTTGTCTGTGGTATTTCAGCTAGATTGCTGGAAGTATGACATATTGTTCAAGATCTAGCAAATTTGGCATGTTATCATGCTCGTAAAATTAAAAAACATGCAGGAGTAATGTCATTTTCCATTGATCATTTTTATGACGTTTCTTCTTCTACCTGTAATGGAACACTTTATGATCAATGTGTCAATCATCGGACAATTCTGTTGTTAGAAGCACCTATTCCGTCAATCAAAGTCAGCACAATTGAATGGTTTCAGAAAACTTCTGGACTCTTCCGAATGCTTCTGAACGTCCAATAGAAAACGACAGAAACGTTTTATAATTTGGCATTCTGTGATCATTTTTGACAGTTTTGAAAGCATTCAACTGTGCAAAAGTGACACTTCTAATTCTGGAAAGATATCTCGATTCCGGAACAGGATTATAAATAGAAGCAATAACACATTCAAGTGACAAATGTTGCTGTACAAGTAAAAGTCGTAAATCAACTCATAGTAAATTTGTACAAGTCTATTTGCACATCGTCGTATGAACACGTCCTTCAGAAGCAATACATCATGTAGAAGATTTGGTTCACTGGCAGTGAAACAATGTTCTCTTTGTCCTCTCGGCTGACATTTGACTTGTCTTTAAAGCACATAAGAGACCTAACGATAACGGCATAGCCTTCACTCTGCAGTGAATCCTGTGTTCACGGCAAACTTTGCTTCTTTCGCATTCGCAAATTTCCTTAACATCAATTGCTTTCAACTATCTACGGAGAGTTGATGCATTTCTAAACTTTCCTTTACGACAACGTTTGTCAGGCCAGCTAGTAAGAAAGATTTAACGTCAGCACCTAGCAATTAAGCCTTAGCTGACGGTGGACCTATCCACACTATCGGCGTGACAATTTCCAACCGAAGTCAGCAATGTCACTATGTTTTATTCAAGAGGACACTAAACCATCAGAGTACAAAAGCACACCTCAACTTTCTAAAGAAAGAAGCGGGTAGCTTGTATCTAGATTCACACCAGTACCAATTGAATAAGTGCCAGCCCTTATTCATTTTGGTTTGATTCTAGACTACTATTCATGCAACACACGGAACCGCACTCAAATTTCAGTCACCGAAAGAAGAGCCGTCAACCGTGATTTGCGAATAGCAGCTGAGGCCAAACTCAGACAAACATAACCCCCGCGAAGGTCCATCCGCATTAACCTTCATCATACGTCCTGCTTCAATCCGTCAATTCCATTAGGCTAAAGCTGCCTACGTCCGCAGGTTCATGCCAATAAATTGACAAGAACCTCTCCGAGGCACCGCAAGAAGGTTTGGGTCAGCAGTTTCACTTCCTGGGGAATGGAAACATGCTTCCTTTCTAAATTTCCAGGTCAATGATTTTACCTCTAGGCCAGCTAATAAGATGAATGTTAACCTTAACTATTTTTCAGTGCAGAAAAACGTAGACACAAAATTTCATAAAAATAATTGTGTTCCATGAAGAGCCGTCACTTTTTTGCTTAAGACAATGTCTTTGGGGTCCGCTAGTTAGCATTAAACCTTTTTTTTCAATGATTTCGAACACATTTACAAATTTTCAGCAACGGTCTATGTCTTCACTCTCGGATCTTGTGCAGTTTTCAGTTTCAATAAAATCAGTCCAGCTGTTTACGAGTCACGTACACACGCAAAAACGAATCATATAGATTTTACTCTGACACATATCTGGCAAGAGTTTCATTCCTAGCAGATTTGTCTTTGAATCCTGATTCTTTTCAAAAGTAAGCCTTCGTTTACTCTCCCTCCCTCGAAAGCAATTGTTTATAGTTTGGTGCTATCTCATCTTCTGTCACTTACTCTACACTTTCGATTGAAAACAAATAATCATCGATATTTGTGAATACCTAATCGTTTCTTTGTTAAGATTTTATTTTTACTGTCAATCAACGACTTTTAAAACGCATTAAATACTTTTTACGGCACTTTCTAAGTCGCAAAAACTAACGTGCCTGTTAGTATCATAATAATCACGAACAAAAACAACAACAATATAAGTGAAAAGTCACTAAAAACCCACCTGTTGAACGTTATCAACAGTAAAACAAAAAAGCACCGTTAACTTGTATCAAAATTCCCATCAGAAATTACCACCTGCTTTGAATTTCCTTATCAATTTTGCAGAACACCAATATCAAGGCTATTCGAATCGTCTATCATAAATCAAATCAATCGATACTTAACTCAAGCACCGTCACGTGTTTTCAAAATTATGTCAAATCTGTCAAGGTCACACATAAATATAACCAATCGTTTCTCTATCTCATCTCTCATCAACAGTTGTCGTACTCTACTTCGTTTCGGTTCTCGGAATAACCGCTGGCGCCCATCGTCTCTGGTCGCATCGATCATACAAAGCCAAATGGCCACTGAGATTGATTCTCATCATCTTCAATACAATTGCCTTCCAAGATGCAGCTTATCACTGGGCACGTGACCATCGTGTGCACCATAAATTCTCAGAAACCGATGCTGATCCACATAACGCCACCAGAGGATTCTTCTTCTCGCATGTCGGCTGGCTGTTGTGCAAGAAACATCCCGATGTCAAGGCCAAGGGCAAGACTCTTGATCTGTCCGACCTTAAAGCTGATCCTATTCTAATGTTCCAAAAGAAGTAAGACTATACCAAAATTGTCAAATCAAGAAGTGCGATTTTAATTTTTGTTCCCCCTTCTAGATATTACATGACCCTGATGCCACTTGCCTGTTTCATCCTACCAACGTTGATCCCAATGTTCTTCTGGAATGAGAGCTTCCTCAATGCCTGGTTCGTTGCCACCATGTTCCGTTGGTGCATCTTGTTGAATGTCACATGGTGTGTGAACAGTGCTGCCCATGCTTTCGGTTACAAGTCATACGATAAGTAAGTTCAACTGAAGACTACCCAAAGAACTCTTGACTTATTTCTTGTCTTCATTTTAGACACATCAATCCAGTTGAAAACGTCGGAGTTGCTATTTTCGCTTTGGGCGAAGGATGGCACAACTATCATCACGTCTTCCCATGGGACTACAAAACAGCCGAATGGGGCAACTACTCGATGAACATTACAACCGCCTTCATTGATTTCTTCGCCAAAATTGGCTGGGCCTACGATCTCAAGACTGTCTCAAAGGATGTCATTGAAAGACGTGTCAAGCGAACTGGAGATGGTTCACATCCACTGTGGGGCTATGGCGACAAGGACATCTCGAAATCCGAACAGGAGGCTATTGCTGTGCAAAATCCAAAGAAGGATGAATAAATATTGCGTCTGATTTATTCAACAAAAATTGTTGAAATAATGTTTAGCCTTGATTTTGTTCTGGAACAAAAGCAAAATAGTCATGT